>VHZZ01010853.1:34766-46055 GCA_009801015.1 Silene noctiflora | reverse complement strand
TTTAGTGATAAAACTAATTTTAACACCAAAATATTTTACTTTTATCAATTTATCTCATAAAGCGATAAAACCGTCTTAAGACAACATGCATGTGAGTAACAATGCTCTGATACCACTTGTTAGTTTAGGACCCTCATTAGATTTTCTAATGAAATATTAAATTACAAATTAATTTAATTTTATGATCCTATAAAACATGCATGCAAAAGAAAATAAACAAAAAAAAAGGAAAAAAACGAATTTCCTCACATTGGTGTTGGTAGTAAAAAGAGGGCACAACAATAAGGACTCCTTCCTTATTGTTGTTCTTGAGCTATAACCACAAGAATGATCAAAGTAGTGCTCAAAAAGAACACCTCCTAAAGTGGCACCCAAGATTAATCCCAAAAACTACTAAAATTACTAAGTAGGTAATGTTTAGTAGTAACCTTGTGTTTATTCTACTAATATTATTACTATAATAATACAAGAATGTATAGTATAGATTTGTGATTTTATTTGATGCTGTTTTTGATCAACTTTTGACAAAATGCATGAAGAAGACTAAGGAATTTTTACTCTCCTTTTTCACTCCTTCAACCGGCCAGAGAGAGATTTTTAGGTTCTTTTTTCTTAAAAAATCAACCCATGCAAGTGTGATAATGAAGGTATTTATAGATGCTTGAAATGTAAACAATTGATTTACATAACCATATAAAAAACACATGTGAACATGTTGACTTAGTGGGACTTGTGTCTCCCACTATCACATGGTTTATATGGTATTTGGGTCTAATTTCGTTTTTCGACATTTGTCCTACAAATGCTTATAAGACTTAATTATCTTATATAATTAAATATTAATTTAATTATTTAACACTTAAATAATATAAATTAACCAATAATGTACACTTAACTATTAAGTGACANTACACTTAACTATTAAGTGACATTTTATCATTTTATCAATATAAAATGTGTCTTATAATACCGTTTAGCTAATTTTAAAACTTCTTGTAACTTTAATTAGCCAATTACCTCCACCTCATATATAATACACATAAAATATATATATTTAGTAAATTAACTATTAATTACTAAATATCATATTCCATTTATTAGTCAATTATCATATAACTAAATAATAAGAAACCTTTGGCCTGAGTACCTTACTCGACATCAAATATAAAATTCACTTGACTAATAAAAGTCAACTTACACAAGGGATTAATTAAATTATATCTTATACAAATAATTAGTTTTTCCATTTGGATGTCATCCTATAGGTGTAACCTAAAGGGATCAGTTGATCACCGCCGTCATACGACAGTAACGTCAAACTCTAGTCAGCCGAGCGTTACCGATGTATGTTGACCAGCTGACAAATAAATAATCCCTGAAATTCCTCTTATGAGATTTATTACGTAGATGCACTATTAAGGAGGACACTACTCCAACATAGCCAATTGTTTCCTATTTTGTTTTCGTAGAGCATTTCATGTGTTTTGTAGGAAGGGAGACAAATGAGGCGGAATTCCCGTCTTTTGAGTACATTTGGGAGTTATTTGACGACTTTAGAAGATCAAGCATCAAACAGGAGACCAAGACTAAAGGCCTTAGTCAATAAAGGAATATTTGGGATGGTTTGGATGCTATGCCCCCTCAAGTTGTTGTTCAACAATGACGACAAATAAGCCATTACAAGAATAAATCGCTCAAACCTAAATGAATAATTGCTTGTTTGGCCCTGAAAATATTTTAAATGGAACGGCGTAGAAAAATAAAGTGTTCTAGGCTTTTGAAACGCTCCAATAGGAGTCCGAATGAGGAAATGACATCCGTTTTACAATCCGAGCTCAAATAGGCCAACTTTGCACCAACTCGCACGAGTCCCCCAGAGCTCGAGCGAGTTCTCCATCAGAGGGATTTTGTTTCAAGCAAAAACTCCCATGAGTCCTACTGGTTCTAGAAAGTCTTTGGACTTCCTCAAGGGGCCTAATCGTCATTTAACCTCTTAATCAATCCTAATCTTGTAGCTACTATATATACCTCATTTGTAATAATTTGGAGATTAACCCTACTTAGAGAGGATTAGGAGTAGATTAGAGGAGGATTAGCCTCCGTAGTTTAGGTCAAGCCATTATATTAGATTAGATTACACTTCATTATTTCCTCAACTACTCCAATCTTTCAATAATTAATCTTTTAATATTGTTCTTGCAATTTATTCAATTGTTTACATTTTGGGATCCTTGGTTTTTGATTGAGGAATTGACAACTTCTCATCATTTATCAAAGCTTCCTTCCATTGTTCTTCCATTCCCCTTTTCATCTTAAGTTGGTATAATATTTTTACTCTTTGCTTAATCATTTACTTACTAAGCACAACGAATACTAGATTGAACAATACGAATACCCCCGTCCTTTGGGATCGACCTCTACTTACTACTAGCTCGTATGTTGAGTTATAAATGTGTTTGATGGCGAACAACGACTCGCCTCATCATCTATCTAGTTTTGTTGCTGGGTTGGATAGAGATGGACGAATCTGTTAGTAGCTGGCCCAAGTTATTTGATAGAAAACAGTTCATAGTCGGTTTGTATGTATATCGTTTCCTTGATGATCTTAATAATACTTACATTTTACCCAAAAAAAGCATGTGGAAGTGGGATGAAATAATTGACGAGTATTACATGTTTTGGGAGTGGTTGTTATGTCTCGATGTGTGAAAGCTATGTGAAATGTGGTGTGACTACATGTTTCCTGTGTACCGTAACAAGTTGATAGGATTCTTGCATGATGTAGTCTTTTATTTGGTACATGTAATATGTGAAAATTTGATGAAGAGAGTAATGTGTGTAACGTGTTTTGAGAGTGGTCATTACGTGTTGGCGTGTGAGGGACATTAACCCTGTCCTTTGGCATTTTACTACCGCATATATGTTTGGATTTCACTAGAGCTAGAGTTGAAGTATGAGTTGTAATGGTTCTTAGTGGAGTAGTCGCTAGCATAAGAATAGTACTTCTTAGTCGGAAATTACAAACCATAGAGAGGCACCCAACCGAGTGCGAGCTAGTACTTGGTCGAGTATCAGTCACTCGACCGAGTGAACCCTAGTACTCGACCGAGTTACCCATCTTCCATAACCTTTCCATTTTCTGGAAATGGGTCACTCGACCGATTGGAGAAGGGAACTCGACCGAGTGGACTCTGCACTCGACCGAGTGTTATTTTCTGGCTTATAAATTTCGCGAGATTTGACTATTAACCTATCTTATCTATCTCTTACATTTATTCATCATTTCTCATAACAAAAGTTACCAAAATCTCTTTAAAATGTTTCTCAAAACTCCATTGTTGATGTTTGTTGCCTGGATTTGAGCTTTTTACTCCATTTTATTCCCTTAATTTTGCTAATTTAACAATGTAAAGGATGTTCTCTTTCCTCTTATATTTCTCCAAATTGACCTTGTTTAGATTTCTTCAAGTTTTGTCAATTATTTGCATGTTTTTGTTTGATTCGTGGTAATAATTAACTTTAAACATCATTGTTGTCGTCAAACATCAAATTTTATGTTGAAAATTTTGCCCCAAATGGATGAATTTTGAAAATATGTGTTTTCTTGAGTCACCAATTTGATTTTGTATTTGTTGTTTGGTTTAATTGCTTAAGAAGGACTTAACCTTGGTTGCTAGTGCTAAATCTTGTCTTACATTTAGAGTATTACCTCAAAGATTCGAAATTTTAGTATTAATACATAAATTTTAATTATTTCATTTAGAACATGGTTTAGCTGTTTCATCATGTTTCAAACCTTGTTGGCAATGTTATGTATGGTCTGAAGATTTGAAATGTGTTTTAAAGATTTCTCCAATATTTTCGAAAAATTTGAAGAATACACATCAAAATTTTGATTTCAATGTTTAATTCTTGTCCTAATTGTGTCACAAGATTTTAATTTTGTTAGTAATACTATGTATTGTCTTAAGTTGAGAATTTCGCCTCAAAATTTTTCCCAAATTATGGATTTCTCATGTGTGAAAATTTGGCTTAATTGTGCCATGAAATTATCTTCTTTGATTAGTGAAGCTAGGCATCGTCTTCAAACGAAAATTTCGTCTTGAAAGTTTGACTCAATTTTCAAAATCCACAATGTTTGTGACCAACTTTTGATTTCTCCTTTCGTATCTTAAGCATGGCTTAATGATGTTTTAAGGCAATTTTCTTTATGAGTAGTGTTATGACATGGTTTGAATCGAAAATTTATCTTAAACTTTTGGACCAATTTTTCTTTTTGAAATATCATGTGTGCATCACTAAATTTTGATTTTTGTATTTGAAACATGACTTAATTGTTTCATAGTGTCCCAATTTTTGTTAATGGTGATATGTGTGGAAAATTATAGTGTTCATGCTCAAATTTTGATTTTGTGCTTAATAATTGATTTAGTTGTGCTGCAAGCTTACAATTTATTTAATAATGCATTGTATTGTCCTAAATTGGAAAACTTTATCTTAATCCGAAATTTTATTTTATATACCCAACATTCAAACAAAGTTTTGATTTCATGTTTCATCATTGATTCGATTATGTCAAAGGCCTAGGTGTTCACTAACTTGTTATGTATTATCTTGAATTAGAGTTATCATGTTGTGTAATTTCACTTAAGTTCGTTTTCCTTATATGTAACACCCCCACTTACCAGGGAGCCTTAACTAGGTCTTCCCTAGTAACCAAGGGTACTACCATCTCGATTGCCCGAGGAAAGTACATATCAAATTGACCATCCGAGAACATACGTTAATTACTTTACAACTTTACAAAGAAAACTTGTGAAGCACAAAGCTATACAAAACAAGATATTCTACAACAGGCGACACTATGACAACTACCGATATCTCTACGTCAGCAATATCCTATCCCCATAGCAACACCTGAACAAATAAGCATCCAACACAGCAACTACACCTGCAAACCAGCCTGCTCATCATCCCCGAATGGATCATCACAGTTTCAAAACAACAACGGGGTCAGTCAATTGCACAATAATATCAAATATAGAGCATGAAACCAAACATCCAAGCCAACCAGTAACCTCCACCTCCACGCCATAACAACCACTAACTGACTACACACCGAAGTGTGTAGCCCTGCCAGTAGGGACCGCAGCCTTACCACCAAAATCCCCGCACACACAAGAGTGAACCCAGTTCCTTAATGTGCACATCCATCTGCGCCGAGAGAACGCATGAGGCGAACAATAGGGGGTGAGACCATCTCTCGCAATGACTCAAAAACCATTTCCAACAACCACCACCATACCATAACATACAACAACCACAACATATACATATCATAACCAGTACAAAGATCATCACATCGATCATACACTATTACACATACAGCTGTGTAGGGAAACCCTACCTGATAAGCAATCCAAGAAACGTCAATCAGCGCACTCATGGTCACGATACACCGTTACCGACACCTACAACGACGATACAACCAGATTACACACAACCATAACCCTAACCCAAAACCGACAGATGGTGACGATGACTTACCTTATCGGACGATTGGACAGCTAGGCCGTAGTCGACATACCCATCCATTCCCATGTTGGTCTCCTTGGTAGATGCTAGCAAAGTGAAGGTGAAAGGTAGGGGTGGAATACTCTGATCTAGGGTTGTGGGAAAAAGAGAGAAGAAAAGAAATTAAATAAAACTGTTGACGAGTTATGACAATCGCGTAATATATTATTACGCTGTCAGCCGCGCACTCGGTCGAGTACCAACATAATCGACCGAGTCAACCAGACTCATTTGAGTGCCCCACACTCGACCGAGTGTCACATACTAGGTCGAGTCTGGGTTAAGAGCAACGAGTTCTAACACTGTCAAGGTCGCACAAGTCAACTAAGGTCAGTCAACGGGTCCTCTAAAGGAACGGGTATTACAGCCTTCCCTCCTTAAAGAGAACTTCGCGCCCGAAGTTCAACCCCCCACACCAAAGTTGCTCAATGCTAAAGATTCGCTGGTTAGGTTCGTTACTCACTACGGCTTATCTAATCGCCGCCATCCATAATTTCAATCCTACGTCACCATCATCCATCCCAGCTCCATTCCGTTTCGTCCTACTTGTCACGCAGTACACATCACATGTTTGTTGTCATAACTTGTCTTATCATACCATTCGCATAACACATGCATACACCTCGCATAACACATGCATACATGATATTACAACAATAAGACACCATACGATACAACATGATACTACAACGCTTTTGACGAAACAATTAATGCAATTTCCCTCCACGCGCGCACGCGCACAATACACTCTACCCCCTTTAAAAGGAACTTCGCCTCCGAAGTTCACCTGTCGAATTCACAAGGTTAAGAGTCATTTTAGTACTATACCACCCCCATCTATACGATAAAAGAGCACCCCTACATCAATTCTGTACCGGGTCGGTCAGGCAGTCAAGGTCGAGAAGCATGGGTTATCCCTGACACGACAGCCCCAACAAGGCCGTTACCCCCCCTCCAGACCGGGTCCCAAGTCAAACCATATCGCATAGCCGCTACCTGACCAACGTTTCATGCCCAATACTATATTATAAGTAACATATAACCTATATTAAAACACTGCACTCGTTCACAACACTATCAATCGGTCGAGTGGTACAAACTCAGTCGAGTAACAGGCACTCGGTCGAGTAAGCTGAACTCAGTCGAGTGCTCTGTGTACTCGGTCGAGTCACACCAAAACAGAATACCGCCAAATTACTGCATTGAAGGCACTCGGCCGAGTTTGCTCTACTCGGTCGAGTGTCACCCGAATACTCGGTCGAGTCCTAAAGATTCAGGAAATTCTCCAACAAAGCTAACACTTCAACAACCAACATCTACCTGCAATAGAACCAAGACGGTGGCTCAAGACCACCTAGAGTCATATACCAATCGAGACAAAGTTTAACAAGATGAACAAATCTAAGCCTTATGGCCGCATACAACACTTCACAAATAAAAGTTATGTGCCATAGGGCACCAAAATATGACAACATAGATAAAACAAGGACTCAAAAGTGGCTCTCCAAATCATCATCCATTGCATCCTCGTTCCCTGCACCATAAGATCTCCCGACGTCAAATCCCTCGCTAAAGCTAGTACTAAACTCTCCTCAGTGGGCAGGCGGAGGGACACCATACTCTCCTACAAGCCATCCTCCCTGCTCATCTAGCTGACTCCCAAAGTTAGCTCCCCACGGACCAGTGAGACATCCCCTCTCAAAACTGTCTGGCGCGCCCCAAGAAGGTCGGTCCACCCCGTAGCAGTGGAAGACACCGCTGTCGTTACCAAGTCCTCTCCACCACGTCGGCTGAGCAAGCTCTGTCCCGATACCCTACTGCTACGTCATCTAATGAAGGCCCCTCAACACTAAAGTGTTGGATAGCCGCTCTGTCAGCTCACTCGTCTGCATCCTAGGGTCATGCACGATGGGATAGCCTCGATACAGATACATGGGGCCACCTTGCGGCACATAAGGGGTCTCCTCCTGTACCTCTCATGTAGCCCTCGTCCCCCTAGATGCCCGGGTCGCCTGGGTCACCTTCCTCTTGCTAGAGGCTAGAGTCGGCTCTAGCATGTCATGAAGTACGTGCCCCGGAATCAAGTATGTCTGGTCAGGAGGTGTCATATAGTCGGTGCACTCCTCCAAGTGCTCAGTCTCTAGGAGGTTAGCTGGATTGGGCAACCTCATCTACAACGTGCCCCTAACCCTCCATGCCAAAGTCTTATCTCCAACACCCGAAGCCACTTCTGATGGAGAAATCAATCCTTATCCATTGCCGGTACACTCTTGAACATAGCTGGAAAGTCGGAAGAAGGCTTGAAATTGGCCAACTTTTTAGCTAGTCGGGTCACTATGGCCCCACAACTAAGGTGACGGTGGGGTGACTGGGCCATAAGAACTAGACTGTTGCACACGATCGCCGGTCGACTGTAAAAGAACCTCGCCTCCCTTTGCGGGTTCAAATAGGACATCAAGAGCATCACCTTATGTGAGTTGAGCTTACTCACATCACTCCTCCCGTACAACGGACAAGTCATCATCCGCAAGAAGATCTTCAAAGTTACATGTTGCACATCATTGATTAACATAGCACTCACATTGACCGCGGTACCGGTCAACAAGGAGAGGCATTCCTTAGCCACATTCAAGTAATGGTTTGCGATAGGCTTCCCAATTCCCAAATTCTCGGCAATGTCCTCCATGGTCTGATCAAAGTCGTGGTTCATCAACCTAAAATGACAAGTCTTGGCATCCTCATCATACGTGAAAGAACTCATGAACTCCAATGTGAGGAATTCGTAAGAGTGTTTCCTCAACCTGTACAACCCCCATAGCCCGAAAATCTTGAAGATGTGCCTCACATCAACCTCAATTCCAAACTCCTCCAATATGGTCGTGTCCACGCACCTAGTAGCCCGAATGGGGCAAGTCATTAGGGACACAAAGACCTCCCGATGCCTAAAGTCAGCGAACTCCACATATAGGTATTTTCCCACGGGTGGAACGGTCGGTCCCTGGCTTCCCTGCCCCCCTCTCGGCCCTAGTCCTCTTGGTTGGTGGCTGGGTTGCATTAGCTCTCGGCATGCTGCATTGACATCAAAAGACAACAAAATAAAGGGCTCAAGGATTGAAAACAAAGAGTGATTTTAGTTTTCCACTAACAAAATAAGTGAAGCTTTAAGACGGATTTTTCACTCAAAATACTCAAAATCAGTTGGAAAAGATCACTAGCATCCTATAGTCTTTTTCAATCTTAAAAGAGGATTAGAAATATCAAAACCATATTTTTGGAAGAACCTTAGAAAAAATCGAATTCAATTTTTTTTTATAGGTTTTGCCTCAAAATTCCAGTTTCTAGCATCAAAATTAGGAGCTAAGGCAAATTCTATCAGGTACAACATGATTCTAATCATGAAAATCAAGGATTTTCGACACTAATTGAGGAATTTGCTATCAAAACTTGTAAAACTGAAATAGGTTACATTACCTTGCTGATTTGGGAAAGGAATGAATAAGGAAAAGCGATTTAGGACGAGATTAGAAGACAAAAACACTAGATCTTCAAGCTTTCGGTGTTGGAAAATAGTTTGAGATAGTTTGTGGAAGATTTGAAGTAGTATTATGTCAAAATAAGGATGAAAAGGTAGGTTTTAAGAAGCAAAAACCGAAATCGCGATTCTCGGTTAATTGGGGCACTCGATCAAGTACAAACCGCACTCGGTCGAGTGTCCAAAATGGCAGATTCAACCAGGTTCTGCCTATTTACGAACTCGGTCGAGTATCCTTCGCACTCGGTCGAGTAGGAATGACTCGGTCGAGTACGCCTTTGTACTCGGTCGAGTTCCCCTAAAAGTCAACTCAAACTATTATGTTGTCAATATCAGCCGTTCCTACAATAAAATACGTCGTTCAGAGTCCGAGGAGCGTCCCGGAACTCGTCACTAGTTAGCCTTTCCTCACGAGTCCACTAAATACATAATGAAGGTACCACCACATTCTAACTACTAGCACTTCACTGGCTATTGACTCAAAACACGCATCTATACCTGGTAGTCTTATCTATATAACTTGCACATACAAAAATTCAAACATTTTAACAGTTACATCAGCACATTCTCTACTTTATACCATTACTTGCACACTTACCCCTATGTCAAACATTCACCACTCGTACTTCGTATCATGGCACTTGTTTACATATAAGATATGCATATCCGCATACATCAAAACATGTTCGGCACATAGTACACAAGTAAACTTCAACACATTATTCCACCCCGAGTTTACTGGCTTAAGCACATTGGGGTCGGGTTTCTGGAATGAGGGCGTCTTCTCACCCAAAACCAATCATAAGGGGCTCCCAACATACACACACCAGGTTCATTTTAATTGACTCCCTATGTTCATTCGGTTCATTAGTTATAGGTTCCAAAATCGTCGTTCTGATACTAATTTGTAACACCCTCACTTACCAGGGAGCCTTAACTAGGAATTCCCTAGTAACCAAGGGTACTACCATCTCGATTGCCCGAGGAAAGTAGACATCAAATTGACCATCCGAGAACATACGTTAATTACTTTACAACTTTACAAAGAAAACTGGTGAAGCACAAAGCTATACAAAATAAGATATTCTACAACTGGCGACACTATGACAACTACTGATATCTCTAAGTCAGCGATCTTTCATCCCCACAGCAACACCAGAACAAATAAGCATCCAACACAGCAACTACACCTGCAAGCCAGCCTGATCACCATCCCCAAATGGATCATCACAGTTTCAAAACAACAACGGGGTCAGTCAACTGCACAATAATATACAATATAGAGCACGAAACCAAACATCCAAGGTAACCAATAACCTCCACCTCCACCCCATAAGAACCAGTAAATGACTACACACCGAAGTGTGTAGCCCTGCCAGTAGGGACCGCAACCTTACCACCAAAATCCCCGCACACACAAGAGTGAACCCAGTTCCTTAATGTGCACATCCTTCTGCGCCGAGAGAACGTAAGAGGCGAACAATAGGGGGTGAGACCATCTCTCGCAATGACTCAAAAACCATTTCCAACAACCACTACCATACCATAATATACAACAACCACAACATATACATATTATAACCAGTACAAAGATCATCACATCAATCATACACTATTCCACAAACAACTGAATAGAAAAACCCTACCTGATAAGTAATCCAAGAAACAACAATCAGGGCACTCATGGTCACGATACACCGCTACCGACAGCTACAACGACGATACAACCAAATTACACACAACCATAACCCTAACCCAAAACCAACAGATGGTGACGATGACTTACCTTATCGGGCGATTAGACATCTAGGCCGTAGTCGATATACCCATCCATTCCCATGTTAGTCTTCTGGGTAAATGCTAGCAAAATAAAGGGTGAAAAGTATGGGAGGAATAATCTTATCTAGGGTTGTGGGAAAAAGAGAGGAGAAAAGAAATTAAATGAAACTATTGATGAGTTATGACAATAGCGTAATATATTTTTACGCTGTCAGTCGCGCACTCGGTCGAGTACCAACATACTCGACCGAGTCAACCACACTCAGTCGAGTTCCCCACACTCAACTGAGTGTCACATACTGATAGATATCACATACCTATAATTAGACTCATCTAATTCATTTTATAAAATCCCCATATTTTACTAGGTGGATCTAGTTGCATGCATGGAAAAAAGGACAAAA
>VHZZ01010847.1:8805-27014 GCA_009801015.1 Silene noctiflora | reverse complement strand
TTATGTTGATCAAATTCATGTTGGTATCTATAAATTTCAGTTTTGAAAAAATCTGGGTTTTGGTTTAAATGATGAATCATGAATGAATTGGTGATCAAAATTAGGATTATGAGTAGTATTGGTTATGATGGGAAAGAGGAAATACAGGAAGAGGGATGATTCATTACGTATTCCCATTTTGTTGGATCCCAATTTGGAGAAGATGGCGCAAAGAAAAGAATGTAATTCCTTGTTTCTTTACAAACACTTCGGAGAGTAGGCGATGGATATGCCGTGCCGGCCCGTCGTGCCTTGACACAATTTTGGTCCGGCCCATGCACGGTCAATTGTGTTTTCGGGCTGTGCCGTTGTTTCAAAAATTGGTTTACCTTTAAATTACAGATAAATGAAGACAATTTCTCGAGACACATTCTAGGCAATAAGTTATACTTAAAAAATAACTTATATATACTATCTTTCAAAGTATAATGTAATGACTTATAAACTTAAGAATAAGTTACTTTTCAAAATATAACCTAATTACTTTATGATTTTATCTAAAGAAACTCCCTTGCACTAAAATTTGTACACGATATCAAGTTTCGTAAACTAATTAATGAATAATAGTTAAATTAGCATTCCCTCTCAGTTATTGGAATGTAAAATTAATTGAATATATGTGAGTAATATATGAAAATGGTTATAAAGATGGCTCACACAATCAAGGTTATTAGGGAGGTTATATTTATAAGGAACCAAAATGGTGGATTAGCTAGACTCGGTCCGATAATTGGGCCCCCTATCTCCAACCTGGTCAAACTAGTTCTCAAATAAGCTCGACTCACCTGCATTTTAGGTGAAGTCAGGGTTGCCTCCTTGAGCCGAGTTAAATCCCAAACTATAAAATTGAAGCAAGTGGATGTCCGACTCGAACCCACTTCAAAAGGTTTTGGAAAAAGGAGCATTTCCGTCAATAACCCACCTACATCCCGATCTAGCTCAAGTGTCCAAAACAACATAGTTTAATTCCACTCCGCAAAAGTAAATGTTATGGTGAAAATTAATTCAATTTTACAAAAAGTAAATCAATACTCTATTTTGCTCAAAGTGTATAGCCTAGGTCACCAAGTTTGGAAATTTTCAAATAGCAAGACTCTAAATTAAGAAACTCATGTTAATAAACAAACTATAATTAACAATAGATCATTAAATTCATCTAGAAGTCAAAAAAAAAAAAAAAATAATAGCAATTATTTCAAAAAAAAAAAAAAAAAAAAAAAAAAAAAAAAAAAAAACATAATTCCACAGTCCACCCTCTCTCCAAGGCGGCCAGTCTAAAGAGAAAATACCAAACTTGTGATCCAAAAAGTTGAGTCAAACTTCATAAAGATGCCTTTCATTCCTTTCTCCAACTCCATTCTTTCCTGAAAAATTAAACTCCCATCAATTTACTCTTTTTGTACTTCATTTTCAGTAATTTACAGTAATAATGAACAACAAAAAGATGCAAACTTTAGCTGTAACTGTCATGTTCCTTCTCCTTCTTCTGTTCATCATTTTCCCTCTTTCAACTGCTAGTGAAGATGATATAAAGTGTTTGAAAGGTGTTAAAAATTCCTTAAAAGACCCACAATTAAAGCTCAATTCTTGGTCTTTTTCCAATACTACTGATGTTGGTTTTATCTGTAAGTTTGTTGGTGCATCCTGTTGGAATGACAGGGAAAATAAGCTGATTAGTCTGCAACTTAGAGATTTCCAGCTTTCTGGGAATATTCCTGATTCTCTGCAGTTTTGTTCTAGCATTCAGACACTTGATCTTTCTGGTAATACTTTAATGGGTTCAATTCCTGAGAAATTATGTTCTTGGCTTCCTTTTTTGGTTACTTTAGATTTGTCTAATAATCAATTATCTGGTCCAATTCCTCCTGATCTTGGTAACTGTCAGTATTTGAACAAGTTGGTTTTGTCTAATAATCAATTATCTGGGTTTATTCCCCCTCAGCTGTCAAATTTGAATAGACTGACTGTGTTTTCTGTTGCTGATAATCGTCTTTCTGGTCAAATTCCTGAATCTTTGGCACATTTTGATGAGTCTGACTTTGATGGGAATGCTGGGTTATGTGGGAAACCAGCTGGGTCTAAGTGTAATGGCTTGAGTAAGAAGAATTTGGCAATTATTATAGCTGCTGGTGTGTTTGGCGCGGCCGCGTCGTTAGGGTTAGGGTTTGTGTTATGGTGGTGGTATTTTTCGAGGGCGGGGAGGAGGAGGAAGGAAGGTTATGGTCTTGGAAGGACTACTGATGGTACTTGGGTTGATAGGTTGGCGGCGTATAAGCTGTCACAGGTTTCTTTGTTTCAAAAACCTCTTGTGAAGGTTAGGGTGGCTGATTTGCTGGTTGCTACTAATAGTTTTAGTCGGGATAATGTGATGATCTCTACTAGGATGGGAGTAACTTATGGAGCCATGTTGCCTGATGGGTCGGCGTTGGCTATCAAGCGGCTTAGTGCTTGTAAGCTTAGTGAGAAGCCGTTTAGGACGGAGATGAACAAGTTGGGAAAGCTTAGGCATCCAAATTTGGTTCCTTTGTTGGGATATTGTATCGTGGAGGATGAGAAGCTATTGATTTATAAGCACATGTCTAATGGAACTTTGCATTCTGTGATACATGGGAAGACGATGTTTTTGGATTGGCCCTCAAGGTTTAGAATTGCTTTAGGTGCCGCTAGAGGTCTTGCTTGGCTTCATCATGGAGGGGAATTGTCATATTTGCACCAAAACATAAGCTCAAATGTGATTCTTCTAGATGATGACTTGGATGCTAGGATCATTGACTTTGGGCTAGCAAGGCTTATGTCGTCTTCAGAATCTAGTAATGAGAGTAGCTTTGTCAATGGTGAATTGGGGGAATTCGGATATATAGCACCAGAGTATTCTAGCACCTTCATGGCATCACTGAAAGGGGATGTTTATGCCTTTGGTGTGGTTCTTTTAGAGTTGCTGACGGGACAAAAACCATTAGAAGTGGCACTTGCCGAGGAAGGGTTCAAGGGAAACTTGGTCGATTGGGTGAATAAACTGTCGAGCTCTGGCCGATTAATTGAAGCCATTGATGAAGATATATGTGGAAAAGGACATGATGATGAAATTCTTCAGGTGTTTACAATTGCATCTAAATGCACAGTTTCTCGACCCAAGGACCGATATTCAATGTACCAAGTGTATGAGTCACTGAATAACATGTCTGAGGACCATTACTCAGAGCAATACGCTGAATTTCCGTTGGTTTTTGGAAGACATGACATGGATCAGCCAGTATAGTTTTTAGGCATTGTCACTAGCTGAAGTCTGTTTATAGCCTTCTCTACTTCGTCTGCCACCATATCAGCCCGAGGACTGAAATTCACTCATGTTGATAAGTTGAGTGTGCCATTTGATTTAGCTTCCTTTTCCTATTGTGCTATCTATGTTAGAGTCAGTTAGATATACTCAATACAATATGGATATAGATGTGTGCTCAAGCGTTAAACTCAGCTCGTATTTAAAATTTCGTGGTCTAGTGCTGAACACGCTCTTCAATGAAAAATCCACTCTATTTCCTTAATATGATGTGCCCACTGCCAAGTGTTAATGTGTTATAGCCATGTTCAAGTGTCATGTGTCGAACACAATTACACGGGTATGCAAGGTGATATGGTGATATAAAGGGTTTAGTTTAGCGTCGAGTTCTTAGACTGCATTTGTTTGTAAAGAACTTAGTTTACCTTGGAGCTTTTCATGTATGTAAAATGTATTATCCAAGGCTCATTGTTTGTGGTTTTGCACTTGTTGATTACTCCTATTATGCATCGATTATGGTGTTCTTGTTTCTCCGATTAGTTAAAGGATAACAATGTTCATTTCGTCAGTTTTTCTCTAATTCGACCTTTTACTCAAATAGGACCTTATGAATGGGATAAAAAGAGTAATTTGTTTACCTTTTATATTCTGTTTTAGAGGTATTTTAATCAATGGTAAACGAATGACTGGAACGGAGAGAGACGTATTGTTTGCTGTCTTCTGGAGTTCTGGTGCAACAACTCACAGGACAGTCCGACCAAACGCATTTTGACAAAATTTGAAGAACAAAGTAATAAAAAAAGACAGTTATTTTGAAGAACAAAGTAATAAAAAAAGACAGTTGTGTACCTGAATTGCATTATCAACAGTAGACATGGTTTTAACTTTCACAAATTCTCATTTGTGACGGCCCATATCCGTCACAAGCTTGTGACGGGTCAAATAAAACTCACATAGAAGGATAAAGACAAGTTATTTGTGATTTTCTATGCATTCTACTTTTTGTCTTACCTACTCATATGGGAGATACTTGACCCGTCACAAGTGAGACCTATTGATTAGTTTGATAGTCTATATTAGGACGAATGTATACGTCTTAATATTAAAACGACTTAAATATTATTTCGCATGGATATGTGGGGATAATCTTTTGTCCTTTCATGTGGATTTCCTTTTGTCTTATTTCCATTACTTCTCATTATATTTATTGATAGTTAATATTTTGTTTGGGATTTACGGTGTAGTTCTTTCACGAATATAATCACACTTACTAATAAGGAACATAAAAGAGAAATGGACACAAAAAGGATGAAGATTAGAGATTCATAGGACTCGAGTTCCACTGTTTCATCTCCGTTACTTGCAACCATACGATAACTTTCCTCTCACTTTTCGAAGACATGACATGGATCAGCTAGTCTAGTGTTTAAGCATTGTGTAAGGAGCCGCACTTGTAGCACAAAATCCTTGATATTTGCGCGCGCGGTCCTTTCACTTCGAGCCCTTAGATTTCTTATTTCCGTTTATGTTTTTCCATTTCTGTTTTTTGTAACATTTAGTACTCCAAGACTACTTCCTGCGTGTCAAATCTTGGAGTCTCGTTTTTAGTTTAAGATACGTTTTTAGGTGTTTAGAAAACGTATCGCTATTCTGCACTTTCAATGTTTCCTGCTACATGACTCAAACTATCAAATTTSCCTCTATGGGGARTACTAGTGAATGAAAATCTGCTTCCCACCTTGTGCCTTCGTATTGCTTGTTGTTGCTTTGTTGTGAACGACTCTTTGCCTTCACTTTACTAACAAGCCGTGTTTCAGGGATCGACACTAGGATCCCGACTCACACCCCGAGACCGATTACGAATGCCTAATGCTTGACAAACACTAGTGCTTGACGCTCTCATCAACATCTTTGTCGTGTGTTTAGACAAAGGTTCGCGTCACGCCCCGACTCAAAGTTTCGGACCGTGACACATTGTCACTAGCTAAAGTTTGTTTTTAACCTCCTCTACTTCAAATGCCACCATATCAGCCTGAGGATTGTGGTTCACTCATGTCGATGATGTAAGAAATATAACTTATCTAACCAACAATGACCTTAAATCGAGACGTCGTGTAAGACACTGCCCTAAATCAGTTAGACCCCCACACAGGTGCTCCTTGGGTTCCGTGGTCACCGATTCCAGGGTTAACGCCTCCTTTCGCGCAATGGTGCACTTCACAGACGGAAGTGGGAACTGTTCTCAGTAAGATGTTATTTAGAAGAGTATAATAAGAAGAAGTATTTTGTGTGTATTTCTGGTGATGCTAACATGAGAAAGACTGAGTATATATAGGCATGAAATAGGCTCCAACAGTCATAAAATCTGAGGATTAATGGCCATAAAGCCAGTAATCAAACATAATAAAAACAGAGTTTATTGTGTGTAATAAAGTCCAAACGACTAGAATTGTAATAGCTAGAATCCGAGGTAAAGTTTGGACCCGAAGCAAAAATATAGCCACACCGCGCACGTGTCTCGAGCCGGACGGACGACGGCGGCGGCGCGCGTGGAGAGACTATATATAAAGTAGAAACACCCCCACTATTCTACCAATGTGGGACAAATGTTCTACATTAAGTTTGGAGCAACAACTTACTCCAACAGATGACTATCTCACTATCTCAATGTGACATTCGTATCTCCCTAACCTGTTTAAGTTATTTTCAAGCATCATGCAAAACCTGTAGTCGAACAACTCGTTCCATCTCCCCGAATCGACAATGGTGATTCGTCGATCCAAAGCAAAGCTTCCTAGTTACGCTCCAGTTCGACTTATGTTTGTTTCGTTCGATCTACCCTTTAGGGATAAATCATAAATTGGATTCCAAAGTGACAAGTGATATAGCGGAGTATCGTCATTTTCCCCTCACTACTAGGTTTGTTGAAGCACTAAACAAACTTATTGAAGTGCCACAATTGCTCATCAATCACTATTAGTTTGTCACGTTCATTGTCAAGTCGAAAGACAACCATCTTCTGCTTAGCATCCAAGGTGTTGCCCTCATCGTCTCGATAACCTCTCTCCCATTTACTCCCTCGATGCCATTTTTTCTCTACAAGCATAAGGTTTGATTTTGCCTCCTCCCCCAAATCATGCCCTAGTCAAACACTCTTGTTGTGTAAGGGTCATCCTCCCCTACAATTTCCTTTCCTCTATGCTTACTAGAGCCTTCCATAAATGACGCTAACAGCCCACACAGCTACCCTTTCCGCCCTATCAACAGAATTTAACAAACAATAAAAGACTAATAACCAAGAATATTGTACAACATAACAAGAAAACAAAAACGAAACAAATATAAGAAAGAAACAAATGTCTATGTATCAAAAACGAGAGATTTAACCTCGAACAAATATAAAAGAACTCTAAGAAAGACTTTTCTAATGATGGTCAAGATATTATTTTATCTCTATATTAATTTTAAAATAAATTTATTGCAAGACCGTCCCTAAAAACGATTATCAATGATAGGGGATAAAATGTGTTGAATGAAGGTTTTAGGAGTACTACTAAAACAACTTGACCACCTCTCAATATATAAACCTCAGAAAGAGAATACTGAAAGAGGCCACCATAGCAACATATACACAAAGACCTCTCACTTCCTTCAGATCTAAACTCTTTCATCTCCTTCTCTCCATATCTTTCAATTTTTCCCCTTTTACTTTGGACTCTTTTACTTTCCTTCAAATTAAAAATAAAATTAATTATTATCCTGATATTTTTTTAATTTTTTTTTTTGGATATTCATCCAAAATTATTAAAAGGGTTTTTAGATCAAGTAGATTAGATTTCTGGGTCTTGACTGGTTTAGGGTTTTGCTTTACTTATCATCATCAATGGCGGCTCCTAATGTCTCTGCTTTCGATGTAATCTTTCTTTTAATATTTTATTATTATTATTTGTGAGGCGTATTTTAATTAAAGGTAAATAAATAATGAGACGGCGGCATATAATTTTAAATTTTTCTGCATTGCTCTCTTTATATAGGTTGGTTCGTTCTTTATCAATCAATATTATCCAGTGCTGAGTGAAACACCAGAGTATTCTCATCGATTTTACAATGAATCAAGCACCATGACTCGAGTTGATGGGGATGATACCCAGACTGTTTCTACTATGCTGGTAATTTTTTTTTGTTAATTTTGTGTTTTTGATTGATTTTTTTTTTTGATAAAAGATTTGAACTTTATGTAATAGTTGATTGATAGATGAAAAAGTTTGAAACTTTGTGTTTGTAGAACAAAAACATAATGATTTGTGGATTAGTTGTTTGGTTGAAGTGGGGTTTGGATTTCTATTTACTATGATTAGTGCTAATAATAGGTTTTGAGTGATAGAGGGAGTAGCGGCGAGCAAAGTGCGGAATCAATTCATTAAAGGAATGGCGAAAGATTTGAACTTCATGTTAGTAGGGGATAGATAGTGGAAACAGTTTGGAGCTTTGTGTTTATTGAGGAAAAAAACATGTACAAGTGATGTTTTATGGATTAGTTGCTTGGTTCGAGTTTGGATTTTTTTTACTATAATTAGTACTAATAATTAGGTTTTGACTGATAGAGGTAGTAGCGACGAGCAAGTTTGGAATTAATTCATTAATTCATTAATGGAATGGTGTTTCATGGTCTAGTGAGGATATAGATATATATAGTTATAAAGGGTTCTTCTTTGTGAAGAAGTGGAATTATTGGCTTGATTATGAAATATACCTTTAGGATAAATGCTTTGTTTACTGGGCGATTGGCCAGCTGGGAGTTTGAGTACTTGAAAAGTTGGTAGATCATGTGTCCACGGGAAGGATGAGCTCTTCCTCGACAAAGTATGGGTAGTATATCCAGAAGATCCTTGTAAAGCTGTTTACTGGTGGCCCCATTGGAGCACAATTGAGGGTTAGTCCTCACAAAGTCCCAATTACCACGGATAAGAACAATCCTCCTATCGATTTATCAGCCTCCCTACTTTGGATGAGGGTAGAATTATCTATGTTGTTTGAGCTGCTTGTTGTGCTTATGGGCCTAGGCGCCCTTCTGGTTCTTGCTATGTTTATTTGTGCCTCCATTCCCTTGCCAAATTCTCAAATAAGACAGAATGTATATAAATGCCTAAATGGGCATGTCTCACAGTTTTGATATGTATTACATTTCTGAAGTCTGAAGAGACTAATTGCTTCCCTTAACTCGCACATTCAACTTAACTTTTTACTATGAATCGACTGCTCATATTCATTTGTCAGTAATTCATGCGTGTTTGTTTCCCTTTTGTCCATGAAGTGTTGTTATATATCAATGTTCTTCTTTGGGAACAATTCTTTGTATCTTTTTGCTTTGACCTAAGCTGTATTTAACTAATAATTTGGCAGGAAATCCATTCCCTTCTTACTTCTCTCAATGTTAGTAAAGTTGAAGTCACACGGCTGGATGCTCAAAACTCATGGAATGGTGGCATTCTTCTTATTGTGTCTGGCATCGTGAGGTCAAGGAACTTCTATGGAAAAAGGAAGTTCACACAGGCCTTCTTCTTAGCTCCTCAGGATAAGGGGTTCTTTGTCATGAATGATGTTCTTCAGTTTCAAGATGGGGATGTCGTTAGCCAGCATCCAGTACCTGAATTACCTGACATTCCGGTTGACTCAGAAGTGCATGCAACTAATTCGCATCTAGAGCAGACAGGTATTGATGAAATCGGTTATTCTTTAAAATTGTTTGTTGATTTGTAAGAGTGACCTTTTTATTCCGTTGACATTGTATGGCGGCAGGGCCAGTGCAACCATTTGTTAGTGTAGAAATTTCACTTCTGTATATGGGTTTGTCCTTATGTTTTATATTTTATCTATGAAAGTGCAAGGTACCGTATTCCTTTTAGTCTCTGCGTACTTTTCGGCTTTTCGCTTTGAAATGACTAGAATTACTGCCTATGTTTTCGTACTAATTTGAAGCCCCCTTAGTTTCAGTTAGCTATTCTGTAGCCCACAAGGTACACTAGCATGGGCGTCATTTACTCATTTGATGTATTTTGTAAATTGCATGCAGTCTTCTTGTGCAGGATTAACTAGATTTTGATAAAAACTTCTATCATAGTCATTTTTACTTGTTATTGCAAATGACATTTTAGATTATGTTTTGATGATTTCCAATTAGTCGTAGTGGTTGAGACTGCGGTTCTGTAGAGTGTAGACGATCAAATCCGCTTCCAGCTTTGTGCCTCCACCCACACAATTTTTTTTTTCCTAAAATGTTGGGCTTATGTATTTACCATTGCAGTTCCAAATTATGAATACGAGGAGGAGACCAGGGAATATGTGAACTCACTGCATATTGAAGATGATAGTCCCATTGACAAATATAGCCTTCCTGATGAACAGCAACATGAAGAGTTTCAATCAGAAACAGTTGTCGAAGAAGCTCCAATGGAAGAGCCATATACCTATGAGAGTGCTGTTAACCATGTCGAAGACCCTGTCCTTGCACCTGTTCCTCTGCCGGCTCCTGAACCAGCACATGAGCCTGCTGCGGAACCAGCTGGAGAACGTGCAAAGTTGTCATATGCATCCATTGTATGCTTCTTCTATTTGCTATTCAATTTTGTTTTTGATGTTTGAGCCACACATTTATTAATGCCATCCTTAGTTTAAAAAAGCACGGCCAAATATTGTATGCATTTGTTGCATGATTTGCCCTCTTATGTTTCTGTTCCAATTTGTTTTGATGTGCCATGCACTCATAATTGCCATCCTTTAACTATGGCATCGCGAGTGTGCTCAAATGCAAGGCTCCATACGTTTTTTTTCTTCTTCTTTTATATCTCCTTACTTTCCTCCAATTATACCTAGATTTCATTTTTTGAACATGTTAACCCTCTTATGCAAAAGGTATACTAATATGAAGTATGAAATATCCCTTTTTCATTCGTCTTCTTTTATTACGCCCTTTCCTTTGGCCCATTGTACCCAGCTTTTTTTTACATGTTAACCCTACTTAAAATCCAAAAAAGGTGTAATTGCTCAAAAATTCACATTGTAATACAAGTTTGTTTGCAAAAACAGTGTTTTGTATGCACGGCGCATGCGCCTTTTAAACCGAGTTACCACTTACCACCACATCCCCACCTTGTATTAGTTGCTACTTGTACATCGTGATTTTTCGTTGTATGACCATGATTTGATAATTTTCTCTATCCTAAATGTTTCAGTTGCAAGCGTCAAAGGGACAATCTTCACAATCATCTGTTCCCCGTCAACCTGTCGTAAGACAAAGCATGCCTCCACCACCCGCAATGGAACAGACTGTACAAGCGAGTGCTCAGCAACTAAACCCATCAGCATCGTCATTTGTACCCGACGCATCTGGTCCTGGGGCAGATGACGGTTTAGCTCAAGAAGGTGTGTAAACTTGTAATTTTATATTCTACCTCCCACAGCCCAATTGATTTGCCTTTTTTCCCCTTAATTTCTGAAGAATCACCCGTGTCAATCAAGCAGCGTCTTTTCGGCTGTTCCTTCTGAAGGTATTTGTTTTCCAGGCAGTAATTTGGATATCCTGTTACATAAACGGGGTTTGGTAAAAATTATTCCTTAATTTTGGAACTTATTGTACTAAATCGTTTGATCATGAGGGGGTTGCTATTGAATTATTACGATTTTACGTATCTTGTATGACATAATGACGTGAAGGTTTCTTTTATCCTCTTCCTTCAGTTATACAGTATGTAAATCATGAGCTTTAACTTTGTGGGTATCATAGATTGCCAGTTGCAATTGGAGTTTGGATATTTGTAATTTGTGTATGTCTTTTTGTAATGTATTCTGCCTGGAAATAGTTTCTTCCCTAATTTTCATTTTTCTACTTGCGCAATTTAGAAGAGCTGACATCTGTCTACGTGAGGAACTTGCCCTCAAATGTTACAAATGCTGATCTTGAGAGGGAATTCAAGAATTTTGGCAAAATCAGACCTAATGGAGTATTTATCAGGAATAAAAAAGTATGTTCAAACTTCAAGCTATTTCATATTGCGGAGCTTATTAATTTATTCTTGCTAGAAAGCTGATTATCCTACTCTGGATTTGACTTGCAGGAAATTGGTATTTGCTTTGCCTTCGTTGAGTATGAAGATATGTCTGGTGTTCATACTGCAATTCAGGTACACTACTGTTTTTTCTAAGTGCCGTGTTCTTCAAATTTTATCGGAATGTATTTGGTCTGCGTGTCTTATGAGTTGTGTAACTCTGTAACTATCTTTTATATTAATTACATTCAAGCATACGAGGTTTTCCTTCATAAATAGAGTAAGGTGTACGAGTATATATTTCTCTTAAAAAATTATGGACATGGATGAACAATCAGTTCACTAGTAGAAGTACAACAATAGAAACATTACCCCAATCCCTTAAAAGGGCATGCCGAGGTAGGGGTGTCCGGTGGGGTCGAGTGGTCGACAGTCCCTTCAAAGCTATGACAGGATGTATCCAGGGTGGTTGTCTTACACTTTTATCTATGTTCCATGTGGTAGAAGTGCAAAGCATAGAGGCTGATGTATAATGAAAGTTGTGTCCCGAATTACAGTTAGTCACTACTAAGAGTGGGTTACTAAAATTTTGGAAGTTGCATGGAAATGTTTTGTTACCTCTTCAAATAATGGTAACCTTCACTATCAGCTTATTGTCTTTATACACCGTTGTAACTTGTAACAGCGTACTAGCTTTTAGTGCAAACTGCAAATGCTCCCACCAACTCATTACCCTATTTGTACAATGGGTGTTGGATATGTGTACATTGTAGAATGTAGATTAATGGTGGATCAACTGTATTTCTTATAGCAAGAATTTTTCCTTAGTTGGAATAAATAAATGCTGGTAGTTCTTTTGATTTTCAGGAACATTACTATTTCGTTTTTTTAACCCTAACCTTTTTGAATTCAACTGTTGTAGGCTTCACCAATAGAACTGTTGGGCAGGCAAGTCTACATTGAGGGGAGGAGAGCAAGCAGCAATAGTATTGCTCGAGGTGGAGGTATGCGCTCTTATATATTGTTGCTAAGGTTGTGTTGTACTGTTGTATTGTGGACCTGAGCAAAGTTTTACTTTGAATCTTGACTAATTTTTCCTCTGATCGAGTTTAAATGCTGGGTTATGGAGGGTATAAATTCTAATCTAAGTAATTGAGCCAGATATGCGGTCATATGATTTGTTGATCAGAGGGATTCATATCTAATTTGTAGGCCAGTTCATTTATCAGACTTGGATACTTTCAATAATAGAATTTGTGCTGTTTGTAAGGGTGGTTTTATGCAGTCATATGATTAGCCGATTGCTTACTCTTAAGATGAATATAGATACACCTTTGCGCGGTTGGTCTTGTGCTAAACTTTACTTCGTATGACATAAGTTGCTGGTTCCCTGTTACATGACTTATTTCACATAGCCATAGGGGATGGTAAGAAGAAGAATTCTCGATGTTGTCTTGGTATTAAGCTCAAGCTCCAGTGAGGCCCTAGCCAAAACGCTTTACTTGAGCTTAAATGCCTTCCAATACTTGTGCACCTCATTGCTCATGATTGATACCCTTTTATCTGTCTTTTACAGGCGTAGCAAGAGGCAGAGGTCGAGGTAGAGGCACTTACCAAAATGAAGCCCCAAGGGGGCGTGGCGGTGTTAGAACTTCAGGAAGCGCCTTTGATACTGTAAGAGGCAACGGCTTCCAGCAACGTTCCTACCAATAAAACCCTTGAAGAATTGGTCTTCTGGGTGAAAGGGTAGCGTTGTACTCCCCTTTGGCTGGAAAAAAAGAAGCATAAATTAGTTAATTTTTTTTCCCTTTTTGACGAGGATATATGCTTCCTTTGTCCCCATATCTTTCTCATCTTATGGGGAATGTCTTTTTGATTAATTTTTGTTACAAAGTTTGGTTATTTTGGCCGTCTTGTCTTGGATCTGTGGCATCTGAATTTTGTGTAGTTTCTAATGTGATGTTCTTTGAGTTTGATTTGGAAACATATAATCGACTTTGCCTACAACTTCAAGGTATGCGATTAACTTTGAAACGAATGAACACTGATGATTTTCGGAGACATGGCAAAAGAATTGTACTCCTATATTCAATATTCAATTATGCTAGTCCGATTTAAATAAATCAAGGAATTACAGCAGGAGACGGCAAGCTATATGTTTGTTTATGATGAAGTTTATTATTACCTGTGATACTAGATTTAGTTTGTAAAATGATTAATATATTGTCGTCTCTTTGGACGACAATATTTGTCTTAAGATGAAACAAACTTTTTGTTAGTCCCTAGACATTGTCACTTAACCGGTTTTAACTTTTAAGTTTGAGATGGACATTGTCGTCTTAAACAAGAATTTTGTTATTGTTGAAGTTGAAATTAAAGTACCAATGATCGTAATCAAGCTGATGAGTTGGTCTCGGTTAGGATTATAAAGGGTTAAATAACACTTGTCTTGGATAGATGGGGGACAAATTTTTTGCTAGTCTCGAGAATTTCGTCTTGTCTATTCTACTTAATCCGTTTTATAGGAGTATCTATGATGGATATACTCGTTTTAAACAAGAATTTTGTCTCAAAGGGACCTCTTTCAAAGGATAATTCATGGTTTCAATGCAAAAACACGTGCACAATTCCTCCCCACAAAGTTGGCAATTGATTGCCAACTTGGTAATCAATTTCTTGGATTTGAATTTTCTACTCCTTGATATATACTGCAAAGGCGCAAAGGAATTAAACACATGTAATAACAAGAGGACCCATAAAAGGAGGGAAAAGGAAGCTTGAGTAATTCACAACGAAAATATGGCCGAGAATTGGATTGAAGGACTTTGTTTTCATTAGTTAAAAGAAGCACATCTACAGATCTACTTGAGGGATCCTATTTTACTTTATTTGAACATAAGACAACCAAAAACCAAGAGTCGGGATTGACTAAGTTAGAATTCTTAGAAAGACGACTAAAATTTTTGCAACTGCAGGAGAATTGGAAGTCGGGCAGCTTCTACAATGAAATTTCCTGTCCCGCGAAAAATAAATTCAACGCAAAATAAATACTCCTTACATTCAGAAGCAAAGAACCAACGTAGATGTCGAGGAAAAATATGATGCATGATAATCTCTATAAAAAAAGTGAGAAACCACAAGCAATGAGCTGTGGAATGTACATTTACATAGATGAAAACCTCCATGGTAAAAAAAAAAAAAAACACTCTTTGCAAGCGAATGCAGTTTAAGATGACTTTCCATTATACAGGTGTATCGAAATTCAACATGACACGGATTCTTCATATCACCTTGCGTACCTGTGTTAGACACACGACACACAAACATGGTTATGACACTTGAACACGTCATTTTAAGCAAGAACAATGGGTTTTGGTTAAAGAGCGGGTCCAACACTTGACCACAGATTTTTCGAAGAAGAGACGAGTCTAACACTAGAGCAAGCGAGGCAACAATACCAGTATTTGACCAAGTCTGAGTAAAATAGAATGCACATCGGGGAAAGGATGCTAAATAAAATGGCACCCTCCAATTTTCAACATGAGTGAACCTCAGTCCTCAGGCTGATATTGCGGCAGACAAAGTAGAGGTGGTTAAAAACAAACTTCAGCAGGCGACATTGCCTAAAGACTTTACTGACTGATCCATGTCATGTCTTCCAAAAACCAACGGAAATTCAGCGTATTGCTCTGAGTAATGGTCCTCAGACATGTTATTCAGTGACTCATACACTTGGTACATTGAATATCGGTCCTTGGGTCGAGAAACTGTGCATTTAGATGCAATTGTAAACACCTGAAGAATTTCATCATCATGTCCTTTTCCACATATATCTTCATCAATGGCTTCAATTAATCGGCCAGAGCTCGACAGTTTATTCACCCAATCGACCAAGTTTCCCTTGAACCCTTCCTCGGCAAGTGCCACTTCTAATGGTTTTTGTCCCGTCAGCAACTCTAAAAGAACCACACCAAAGGCATAAACATCCCCTTTCAGTGATGCCATGAAGGTGCTAGAATACTCTGGTGCTATATATCCGAATTCCCCCAATTCACCATTGACAAAGCTACTCTCATTACTAGATTCTGAAGACGACATAAGCCTTGCTAGCCCAAAGTCAATGATCCTAGCATCCAAGTCATCATCTAGAAGAATCACATTTGAGCTTATGTTTTGGTGCAAATATGACAATTCCCCTCCATGATGAAGCCAAGCAAGACCTCTAGCGGCACCTAAAGCAATTCTAAACCTTGAGGGCCAATCCAAAAACATCGTCTTCCCATGTATCACAGAATGCAAAGTTCCATTAGACATGTGCTTATAAATCAATAGCTTCTCATCCTCCACGATACAATATCCCAACAAAGGAACCAAATTTGGATGCCTAAGCTTTCCCAACTTGTTCATCTCCGTCCTAAACGGCTTCTCACTAAGCTTACAAGCACTAAGCCGCTTGATAGCCAACGCCGACCCATCAGGCAACATGGCTCCATAAGTTATTCCCATCCTAGTCGAGATCATCACATTGTCCCGACTAAAACTATTAGTAGCAACCAGCAAATCAGCCACCCTAACCTTCACAAGAGGTTTTTGAAACAAAGAAACCTGTGACAGCTTATACGCCGCCAACCTATCAACCCAAGTACCATCAGTAGTCCTTCCAAGACCATAACCTTCCTTCCTCCTCCTCCCCGCCCTCGAAAAATACCACCACCATAACACAAACCCTAACCCTAACGACGCGGCCGCGCCAAACACACCAGCAGCTATAATAATTGCCAAATTCTTCTTACTCAAGCCATTACACTTAGACCCAGCTGGTTTCCCACATAACCCAGCATTCCCATCAAAGTCAGACTCATCAAAATGTGCCAAAGATTCAGGAATTTGACCAGAAAGACGATTATCAGCAACAGAAAACACAGTCAGTCTATTCAAATTTGACAGCTGAGGGGGAATAAACCCAGATAATTGATTATTAGACAAAACCAACTTGTTCAAATACTGACAGTTACCAAGATCAGGAGGAATTGGACCAGATAATTGATTATTAGACAAATCTAAAGTAACCAAAAAAGGAAGCCAAGAACATAATTTCTCAGGAATTGAACCCATTAAAGTATTACCAGAAAGATCAAGTGTCTGAATGCTAGAACAAAACTGCAGAGAATCTGGGATTTTCCCAGAAAGCTGAAAATCTCTAAGTTGCAGACTAATCAACTTGTTTTCCCTGTTATTCCAACAGGATGCACCAGCAAAATTGCAGATAAAACCAACATCAGAAGAATTGGAAAAAGTCCAAGAATTGAGCTTTAAATTTGGGTCTTTTAAGGAACTTTTAACACCTTTCAAACACTTTACATCATCTTCAGTAACAGCATTTGAAAGAGGGAAAATGATGAACAGAAGAAGAAGAAACGTGATGGGTATATCTAAAGATTGCTTCTTTTTCTTCTTCATGATTGTAAAAATGTATGTATGTACAAATTAGATGTTGAATTTGAAGGTCAATGTTTTAGCATGTTGGAGAATGTTATTAAGTTTTTAAGATAGTTTAATTGCAACTATCTCTTCAAAATTTGATGGTTTGGAATTTATTAAGAATGAAGGAAGAGGGAAGAGGGGTGTCTGACTGTCTGTCTGTCTATTAGTTGGACTGAGCTTTTGACTTTGTGGGGGTGAATCACAAGCTTGATGTTTTGTGGAGGGTGGGTAAAACCGTAAAATGGGGAAATATTTGCAAAGGTAGATTTGTTTGTTTATTGGTTGATTTATTTACTTATGTTTGGTTTTTTTGGATTTAATTTAATTCTTCCCTATTAAATTCAGTTTAACTTTATTAAGTTAAGTTAATCTTTTTACAAATTATCTTTTATTTCAGTTTAACTTGGTGTCATATACTCATATGTCTTTTTATTACTGGGTACTCGATAAATTGTATTACGGAGTATATTATATTGTATTATATGGAGTATATTATTTGTATAAGTGTATTATATTATGGCTGGTTACTTGCTATCCCTCTTCTGTAATAAAAAAGATATTGACGGATAAAAACAACTCATGTTAGAAAGTTTATAAAATGACCATCTTTGTTTAAATTGATCGTTTTTATGAGGGTGATTTGAAAAAAAATTGCACCATTATCAACTCAAGCCTACAAATTGTGAGCAAATAAATTTTAGCTGATCATATCTTTTAGCCAAAAAGGCGATAATTTTTAATTTTATCAATCGTAGTTCTCGTAAAGACGATTGATAGGAAGAATAAATTTTCATTTGTGAATCGTAAACACAAGCTAAGGACTATGATCAATCAGGTTTCTGGGTCAAAAATAAGGCTACCACATGCTCTTCTGAACTCGTAAACCTCAGTTATGTGTATCACGTGAATTTTTCTACTTTTTTTTTAGCAGTACTCAAAAGTCTTACATTCCAGTAATATGACTCTCAAAGCCATACTCAAGTACTACAATGTAAAACCTAATTAATAACAATATAGAGTAATAGTTCCCTAGTAAAAAACAACAACTAGGAAGTGATTTCCATAGGCTATCTGAAACTTGATGATAGAGAACAATGGTGATGCAGGAGCATTCGAGGATAATGAAATAAAATCAACATTTAGCATAAATGTGTCCCATATCATAAAGGGATTCAAGATTGGCTCGAATATTACATGAGAAGGCAACGAAGGAAGGGAAGACACGGAGTTCTGACCGTGTGAGGACTGAGGGCTGACACGACTCCCTAGATCGTGTAGGAGTATAAAATTAGCTTTTAGATTCCAATAAAGATTAGGAAAGTATGTGGTTTCCTAATCCTAGTTATTGTTAGGTTTCCTAATTC
>VHZZ01010844.1:37122-57037 GCA_009801015.1 Silene noctiflora | reverse complement strand
TGGCTGGCTGGAGATGACTATGGTATAAGGAATATGTTTGCTAGATGGCAGGATAGAACCAGAACTGTTTTGATGAAGCAGTTGATCACTGCAGTAATGGCTGAATTGGGTTATCGATTTTGGATGATCAGGAATACTAGCAGGTTGAAGGGTAGAGTTATCAGGCCTGAGAGGTTGAGTTTAGAGATTCATCAAGCAGTAAAACTTAGGTTGAGCATGAATTTTGTAGGCAAAATGGCAAAGAAGGAGGAATATTGGTGTAACCAAAGAGGATTAGTGTGAGGATGAGGTCCTAAGTTTAGATTTGATATTACATTGGTAGAGACATAGATGGATGTAATGAGGTTTTAAAGGTTGAAGTAATAACATTTTCACATTTCACCAAAAAAAAATAATTAAAGTTTTTTTCTAAGAAAAATTACAACTTTTTTTCAAAAAAAGGAAGTATCATGAGATCGAGTACATAGGGTTTGTATATAAATAGAGTGATTGAAAGACAAGCTTAAGACCAAAATCTCATAATCTTCACTAAGATTAGGGCCCTAATCTCCTTTTCTCCCCTTCAGCCCAAAACTCAAGCCCAAAATTAAAACTCCCCACATCCCCCTACCGTCTTCCTCTTTTTCTTCTTATAGTGCTCTAAAAACAACAAAATAAAACGACATCCTCATTCCTCTCCAAAGTGAAACGCAGCCCTCCTTTATTCTTTTCTTCGTATTTGGTCTCCAGGCAAGTTGAACGGCCGCCGGCATGATGCCTGGCACCGAGCAATTTTATAAATGAGGAAATTGATGTGGTGTGCATGGAACCGGGGAGCCGGAGGTCGTTGCACGGGCAGGGAGCAACAAGGCTATTGCACTTGTGAGTTTTGTATGTTGAAGGAGACTTAGGAGCCGGTAGGCCGGCCGCCGATGACCAGGCCGACGCTGTGCGTTTTCAGAAATGTGAGGGAATTGCTCTGTTGTCCAGGCCAGTGAGGATGCGGTGGCCAGTTGGCCGGCTGGGAGTAGCAGTTGATGTCGATGGTTGATGCTTGTGTCGAGGTGATGAAGAATGGTGATTGGTGATGATGGTGTATGATGATGTTGGGTTGATGATGATGAGGAAGGATAGTGATGATGGTTAAACACGAATGGAAATGGTGATGATGAAACACAATGATGAAGGCGAAGGGTGTGTTGATGATGAAAGGTGATGATGAATGATGGTGATGATGGAGGGTGATGATGGTGAGTGAACATGAAATGTAGGGGATTGTCAAGGGCTAGGGTCAAGGTCAATCTTAACCTTGACTTTAGTCTTTAAAATGCAATTTGCCTTGTTCGATATTTGCTACTAATATCGTTTCGCAATCCCGTCTCGCCTACACATTAAATTAATAAAATAATATTATTATATTAATAACCCGACTATTTATTAAATCTAATTAAGACGACTAATTATTATAAATTAATAATTAAAATGAACTATTTAATCAATTAAGCCCGCAAAATCGAGTCGGAATAAGGTATAAATGAGGGGTAAAATGCGACTAAAATACTACTCGTCAATAGGTCTCCTAAATCCATGCCAATTCAAAGAACAATTACCTAAATTGAAATTGTAATGTGGTGGCTTATGAGTGGCCTCCTACATAAGCAAATCTCAAATTCTAACAACTCATAAACTAGCAGGGTGGAATCCTCATCACAACTCTCACAACATTAAGACATGCAACAATTAAGGCAACACTTTAGTTTGAATAAAACATGGTTATGCTGTCAAAATTAGGAATTGCTTTAGACTTGAACATAACATATTCATCATTGAGCTCTCATAACAGTAAGCAGTGTCATCACTGAGCTCTCATAAGACAAAGCAGTAACCAATTAAGACATCAGTGACATGTAAAATTCAATAAATGCTCTCATAACAATTGCATTTTGATCATTGGGCATATTTTTAAGTCAAGTAACCAACAATTAACGAGTAAAATGATGCAACAGCCAATTGAGAATACATTTAAGTTGGCCAACATTTTCAACATTAAACTCAACTAGCACATAGCAGTACAAAGCAGTAGATAGACAAACATAACCAACTAAAATCCAGCAGAAACTTTGATCCAACAGAAAAATCAACAAAAGGAGTAAACCATGATTGTACCTTTGTAGCCAGGCATTGTCTTATACATGGGACACATCAACCCATACATATAATAGCAGATATCAATATCCTCTTCCTTATTTTCTGCACACTTGTCTTTACTCACATTTTCATTCCACTCTTCTTTAACCTTCTTCAGCACAGGCTCATCCTCCTCTTCTTTAAGATGATTCTTCCCTTTCTCAGCATGCTGCTTTCTTCGCTTTTTCTCCTATCATGCAATTTATACAAGAAAAAAAGACAGTTAATAACTTTAATCTTGCATTTATTTAAAATCTAAGAACAACAATGGGTTGTTCTATAGTCTGTACTTTGATTAAACTCATAAAATCAAGTGAAGGTGTTCATTTTTTCCATTTTAACTTCATTTAACATCGGATGATTACCAAAATTACTTCATTTTTGCATTTTTATTTATATGCAGAATGAGAAATAGGGAAATGAAGATGATAATCACAATTTGACTACACTTAACATCATGAAATTAAGTAAACACCTTAAACCAAACATTTTTTTTCTTAATTTAACACCCAAAAAACGTCTTATTCACAATAAAAGTAAATTCAAAATCATGAAATCAAGTAAACATCTTCACTTTATTCGTTTTTACTGCAGATCTAACATATTTAATAGAGACCCTATATTTTTAGAACTTCAAATTAACATAAGTACTCTAGATCTGACATATTTACCGATTTAAGATCAAAAAACAAAAGAAGAAAGCATCAAACCTTATTTTTCTTCAACGATTCTTTCAAATGATGAGATTCGTCAGGATCCTTATCATAAGGGATTTTTACAAAGGGACAACTCACTAGACCCGTCGGATCTAAGGTTTCTAAACCGTCAAATCCATCTTCTGAATCTGAGACAACATATCCATGAATTACTGAATAATGCAAGACCAAGTTATCCTTTGAAGAATCTGTTGGAGATGTCATTAGAAGAAGAACGAAGGAAAAAAGGCGATAAAAGTAGAAGAAAACAAGAGAGAGGGAGAATATGGGAAGAGGAGGCGGTTGAAGAAGATTCTAGAGAAGGAGTAGGGTTTTTAGAGAGTGGAAGAGAGGAGGAGAAAGTATCAGTATATGGACGATTGATATGGACAGATATTTGAGTTTTAATCCAGAAATTTAATTTGGGAGTTTTTGGGTTTGATCCAAAAATGTGGAGGGAGTATTTGAGTTTGATCCAAAAAAGGAGGGAGTATTTGGGTTTTGGAGCCAAATATTGGAGGGGATAATTAGTTTAGTGAAATAGGTTGGGTTAATTAGTGTAGGTTAGTTGACATACTTAACAACATTAGACCCATAAGTGAATGACAAATGTTGTAAATAGGGGATGTGCATAAAGACCATTTGGTCATTTACATGTCCAAATAAGAAAAGTGGAGAAATGGGATGAACATTGTTGTGTTGCCAAAAAAGGGAAATGGAAAGAAGATAGATGTGTAGAGGGAGTATTAAGTCAACCACATTCTCCATTTCCTAGCCCTTGATAATGCAATGAGGCGTGGCTTTGCCCAAACTAACAAATCGAAAACAGGCTAAACAATTGCATATTCACTTCAGGGACGAGAAAGGTCACTTATTAAACCTTACCGAATATCAAACACAATACAAGATACAATCTCACATCTCGATTCATATTTTGTATCGGTAAACTTTAGTTGTAATCTTATTGTCATAGCCTTAATTTGTAATTTTGACGTTAGTTGTAGTCCTATACACATAGTCTTAATCAGGTTCGTACCGGTTAGTCGAGTCTTACTCGGGTCGGGTTTTTTCCTTGTCGGGTTTAGTCGGCTTCAGTGTAATTAGTTTTGGGTTATATCGATTATCGGATTTTATTAAAAATCGGATTATGTCGGTTTGGGCTGGGTCGGTTTCAGGTATTGTAATTTTTTGGTAGTTACGGGAGTTAGACGGGTCCGATATCGGGCGAGTCGAATCAATTTTGTCGTTTCGGATTGAGTTTTGCTAGACCTAAATTCCTCCATCCCAATGACCAAATGTACATTGAAATCCTAGAATCTGGAAAGTCTCACCCTTCTCAAGCATCCGTCTCTTAATAATTGAGACCCTACTACAACAGTACTACCTTTTCATTTCCCGCTCCCCTCTTAATTTATATATATTCTATTCCTTCTGTAGTATCTACACTCTTCATTCCTCCATAAATAAACCCTAATCAATGGCACCCAAAAGAGGTCGGCTTGAAGCAAAACAACAAGAGGAGGAACAAACCCCTTCTCAAAAACAACTGAAACTCGTCGATGAACAAGAACAAGAAGATGACAAAGAATCCAAAACGAATTCCAAGGACGATTACGAAATCAATCAAAAGACCGCTGCAAAGACTGATGAAGAGAATGGCGTTGACGTGTCGAAACCCCAACAACAAGCTCTTGTTATTGTTGAAGAAGAAGACGAAGAAGGCCTTGAAAAGAAGCCGGTCATTAATAGGCTTTGGAGGTTCACCGATGAAATTGCTGTTTTACAAGCTCTCATTGATTTTAATGGGGATAATAATTCTAAGAATCAGGATGATTTTTATAATTTTGTTAAAGGTAAGCTTAATTATACCAAATTTACCAAGGCTCAGGTTAAAGATAAAGTCCAAAAGTTGAAGAAGAAGTACAAGAATAACCTGAATAAGTCATCTTCTGCTGGATCTGATCCTCATTTTTCCAACCCTCATGACCTGAAATGTTTTCAATTGAGCAAGAGGATTTGGGCTCATCTTGATGCTAATAATACTAATACTGGTACTAGTAATGCAAAGGCTGGTTGTGCTCTTGTCCAACAGGATATCATAAGGGTTGCTGATGATGATGATTATGAAAACAAAGGGATGTTGGTGTTAAAACCAAAGAAGGAAGACAAAGATTTCCAAAGACTTTATCCCCATTTAATCAAGGCTTTTGAGGGTGAATGCTTTCCCAAGGTAATGCCTTTGGATGTTTTCAAGACTTATTTGAGTAAGGTCGATAGTGTGGTGTTGGAGGAGTGGGATAAAAAGTGGAAGAAAGTTCGGCTTGCCGAGACTCATGCTTACCTTGCTAGGTTAACCTTGATTCAGGAGCACACTAATTGGTTTTATAACCAAATGAAATCGTCTTAAGTACTCCTATTAGGTTATGTTTATGTATTTAGTCGGTACGCTCTGTCCTCGTTATCTTTTGTCGATATGGTTGGTGTATGCTGGATAACTGGATATATTTTGGCATCATAATGTTTTTTGCTTTTTGCCTTGACTCACGGTTAGCTCTGGCTTGTAGAGAAGATTACCGTCTTAGCTATTTTTCTAATGCCTAATTCAACTAGTTTCTTTGGTTATAATATTGCCATTTTGTTAATTTTATCCTGCATTCCGGTTTATTATGGCTGTAATACTTGTTAAGTTACTGTGTTTCTTTCCTGTTATTCCTTGCTGCTGTTTTAGAGCCCAGGAGGTTCATTTCTTCTCCCTCTCGCCGTGTCTCTTGATGTTTTGCAAATCATTAGTACTAAGATATCTGCGAATAGAATACAACTGTTTCAAGTATTTGATGTGTTGCAAATCATTTGTTCTCCCTCACACTGTGTCTCTTGATATTTGATCAGCATTTCAAGAATTCTGATTCAAGTATTTGATTTTAACAAGAGATGATACAAACTAATTTGATTCCTCTTATTCAATGTTCGAAAAGTCGACAGTAATGACTCAAAACAAATGAACAATGTCAATTCTTGGATATTCACAGGCTAATCATACATATTTCACCTATCAACTCCTTCAATCTTGTCTTCCACTTCAGTATACAACTGCCTCAACTGCTCAATGTTTTCCTCCGATGTATCCCAGTAACCCCTTCCGTTGGCCTCTAAGAATGTCTGAACCAACTTCCTGAAAGAGTTGGGGTTGGTGTTCATTAGCTTCTTTAACATCTCTTCATCTTTGATGAAGGTTGTGTTGGCCTCTTCGTATACCCAATTGTCCACCTGCCCTGAGGTTGCACTCCATCCTACTGTGTTGGTCAGTCGTTTCTCGATCTCACGTACACCTTCATATCCTGTTGACAGCATTCCTTCATACCACTTTGGGTTCAACAGCTTTGTTCTTGCATCTAGGCGAACTGTCTCAGAGAGAGTACGTACCTGCCAAAATTCACTGTCAGATTATTTTGCTAACAAAAAATTGGGGTTCCATAAGCAACAACATTTTGTCACTTGTGTATAGCATCATACCATGTTCATCAAATCCTATTCTAACTCCTATGAATGCAACCGAACAACATATACAGACAATCAAACAGTCTGGTGATCCTTAATTAAAACTATACTAATGACTAATCTCATCTTTATCAATACTGCCTTGGTAGATTTCTAACTTCCTTTGCACCAGAAAGAAAAACTTATAAGTTGGACTAAAGCCTACCTGGGCATTAGCTGTGGTAGTGTCGGCAATATAAGCATTCGGCTTCTTCCCGTCCTTTCTCAGGCCCTGTACTAGGTTTGTGGGGTCCGAGTCAAAGTAGTGGCTCACATCAGTTAAAGAAATCTCAGACGAGTCCAGATTCTGGAATGTTGCTTCAGCTGTGGCTAGAGCCATTTCAAACACCTTACGCTTCTCAGTCATCCCTACACCGGGAGCATCACTGTCAAAGGCAAATGACTTCCTGCTCAAGTACATGTCTTGCAGCTGTTTCTCGTCGTTCCAAGAAGAGTTTTCGACAGCAAGGTTGACGTTTGAGGAATAGGAACCTGACGCATTGGAGAAAATCCGTGTAGCCGCCTCCCTCACATCAACACCAAGAGTATTGGCTTGTTCAACTGCGTGTTTCCTGACATAGTTCAGCTCCTCTGGCTCATCAAGCTCTGCCACCATCTTAACAGCCCGATCAAGAAGGTTCATCTGAAAAACACACCACATTTTCACATAACCGCTAGAAAATTCACGCCTAACTAAAATACAAATAATTTGAGTGCTGTAGTTGAGTATATAGTACTCCTTAACATATAACAACCAGGTTACAGAGAAAATTATAGTAAGTAACATCATGGCAAAACATAGATTAGAGTATTAGACCTTCTTACGGTAGTACGAGGCGAGTCTTCAAGGAATCTGGTGACTGAGTCACCTTTGAAAACTCAGCTTAAAACCTTAAAATTCAGCCTGTCTTGCCGTATCTTACCATAGACGGTCCTTCCCGACTCGTACACTACTTGTATGATAGTTGTAATAAAAAATTCATGGGCTTGAAGTTTACCTGGTTGATAAATAGATCTCTGAAAACTCCTGAGCAGTTGACAACAACATCAATTCTAGGCCTTCCAAGCTCCTCAAGGCTAACTGGTTCCACCTTGTTGACTCTACCAAATGCATCAGCAATAGGCCTCACCCCAATCATCCACAGGACCTGAGCAAGTGACTCTCCGTAAGTCTTGATGTTATCAGTTCCCCACAATACAAGTGCGACTGTCTCAGGATATTTCCCACCATTGTCAGCCTTCTGACGCTCAAGCAGCCTATCCACAACCACTTTAGCACTTTGCAATGCTGCAGTTGTAGGGATGGATTGTGGGTCCAATGCATGAATGTTCTTCCCAGTAGGCAGCACTTTAGGGTTCCTAATTGGGTCACCACCAGGACCTGGCTCCACATATTTTCCTTCAAGGGCTTGCTTCAAACTTCCCAATTCATTATCGGCCACAATAAGCTTCAGACATTCCCCTAAGAATCCAAACAGAACTCTCAATTTCTCCCTATCAGCTCTGTAAAATTGAGTGTCGGATAAGTACTGAATCCATGGCTCATTCAAACTGAAGCCCAGAATTGAAGACAACTTGTCATTGACATTAACAACTTGACCCTTATCATTAGTTGTTCTCTCCACGAATGCTGCAATGGACCCACGTGTCGCCTCGGTTATTTGTTTAAGCAACTCAACATCTTTCAGCACTCCCTTGTCACTACCTCTATACACATCCTCTATCGCCCTTCCAACACACTCAGCCAGTATAGACGGGAATGCCGAAATTCCTTCTTCCGGACGGTCTAAGGCTGCAATGTTAACCAATGTGGCAACTGCTTCCAAGGCCGTAGGAGGCTCCCCGATAATGTGGAGTCCACAAGGCAAAAGCCTGGACTCGATCTCCATGATCTTAGCATAGACTTTTCCAACCACAGAGTCCCTTTCCTTAGCAGAGATTTCAACTCCTTCCTCGGGGAGATCCACATCTTTGTCAAGATTGCATTGCCTGGCCGTGCTGATGATGGAACTCACGATCTGCTGGCCACGTCCAGTATCTTTAAGAGATTGGTAGGAGGAAATAAGTTCACTCAGCTGTTTGAGACCCTTGTAAAGCCCGGCATTTTCAGCTGGAGGGGTCAAATAGCTGATAGTGTTGGCATAGCTTCGCCGTTTGGCAACTGTAGCTTCTGAGGGGTTGTTAGCCGCATAGTAATAGATATTCGGAATATTCCCAATGAGACTGTCAGGGTAACAGACATCACTCATTCCCACCTGCTTGCCAGGCATAAATTCAAGTGATCCGTGAGTGCCGAAGTGGAGAACAGCATCAGCTCCAAATATTTTCTCAACAAATGAGTAATACGCAGCAAAGCCATGGTGAGGGCTGGCTGATTTTGAGAAAAGCAGCCTCATTGGATCCCCTTCATAACCAAAAGTCGGCTGAACTCCAATGAAGACATTTCCATACTGTTTCCCGTAGACCAACAGATTCTCTCCATCAGAATTCAGATTACCGGGGGCTTTTCCCCAGTTTTCTTCCAAGAGTGTTGAATAAGGAGTTAGCTGCTGGTACTCCCTAACATTCATTTTGTATGCAACATTGAGATTGGGGCTGTTAAATTGAGCTTCTTTGTCATGGATTACATCTTCAATCAAGGCTTCTGCATTCTCTGGGAGCCCCTCAACATTATAACCGTCTTTTTTGAGGTCTTCCAAGACAGCGAAAATGGATGCAAACACATTCAAGTAGGCAGCAGTTCCAACATTCCCTTTGTCTGGAGGGAAGCTAAAGACTGTGATGGCTAACTTCTTCTCAGCCTGCACAATTTGTAAGTGTCAGCATTCCACTTTCTTAAATGAGCAAGTGTAATTTTCAAGACACTTGTTTGACAGCTACCCCATTAGTTTTTACATCAAGCAGTAGAAGAGTTCAGAAAGTAATGATTTAGTGTACAATCAATGAAACACAGAAGGTTTTCTGTACAATTTTACTTTCAAGCCAGCCACATTCTCACGCTAATACTCCCTTTGTCTCAGTCATTTGTGAGGAGTATTTTAATTAAAGGTAATCAAATGATTGGAGCACAGGGAGTATAATACTACAAAGCATGGTTTTTTTTTTTTTTTTTTTCATATTATTTCTTATCAACAAATAAATACAGAGGCATAAGAATGTTTAACCCCCTAAGGCAACTGATATGGAACAAAGTAGTAACAAACAAATTAAAAAATAAAAATAAAGAGCACACACGAAAATGGATACTTTCAAGAAGGACCATACGACGACCACATTAAGGACACTAAATACATCTTCAAGAGACCTTTAACAGCGTTCATTAAAGCAAAACTTACGAATCAAAAATCATTAGAACTAGTCCATCAACTCTATGGCTATTGCAATTCATATGATCAGTGTGTGTGTGTGTGTGTGCGCGCGCGCGTATTTGTTTTCTGAACTTCAGAGATTCAACCACATACTCATGTAAATAACAAACATGCCTAGGATATTCCAAAATCACCACAGAAGAGGATATCAATAAATTACATGACATTACCAAACAGATTCCCTAGATTAGAAACTCTAAAGCTGCTTTAAGAATTACTCAACACTAAGGAAACCTTGCAGGGGGTGCACATGAATTACCTTAGTTTTCCTCTTCAACTCAGCCCATTTGATGGCTCTAGTGCAGAGCTGTTCCACTCTCTTGTGAAGAGCATGTGATTTTCCTGCATCAGGCCAAGGTTCCAATCATCAGGTCTAGAAGACTCGACATAACACATGTGACATGATCGCAATACATGCGACTTTAATTTGTCTGACTTAAACAACTAAAGCATAATTGCATGCTCTGCATCATACAGTAACAGGCATAGTAGTCTAAATAAACGTCGAAAACTTAGAGGTCACTAAGCATAAAATCCAATACTAAAAGTTGTTTCCATAATTATACATACAAGCTAACATCAAAAGCACCAACACTTTCACTCGAAACACACAAAAGTCTAAGAGAAGAATATGACTTGCCTGTTCTGGGATCACGACCAGAGAAAACAATGGGCTCCATGCCGCCATCGAGCTCAGGAAGAGCAACCTGCAAAGCAACCTGAATAGGGTGCAAACCCAAGGTACTATTTAGCCACTCCTCGGTGGTCTGGAAGACCAAGGGCAATGCAACAATGTAAGGCACATCCAGCTTCATCAATGCTTCAACAGCTCTAGGATGATCCTGCCTTGCTGGTCCTCCAACAAGAGCAAAACCAGTGAGTGACACAACTGAATTCACCATTGGCTTCTTTGTGATTGGATCAATGAAGAACTTCTCAACGGGTCCTGAGAAATCAAGGCCACCCGCGAAAATGGGTATCACCTTAGCACCTCTTGCCTCCAACTCCATGATGACAGCCACATAGTGACTCTCATCACCGGTAACAATATGACTCCTTTGAAGAACCAACCCAATGACTGGTGCATTGGCGGACTTGAGTTTTGGACTGGCATCCCTCCTTGTCCCATACCAATTCAAGTATTCCTTAACATCATCATACATACAAGGGGCAAGAGGGTGCCAAATTCCGGTATCCAGGAACAAAACCGGGTCTGCATAATCGATTTTTGTCCCTTTCAAGGCAGGAACGTAAGAGCCTGATATCATCTTGACAAAGTTAACCAAATTATCAGGGGAACCGCCAAGCCAGAACTGGAGACTAAGGATGTAAAGCCTAGCATCCTGAGCTTTATCACTAGGCAAGTACTTTAAGACTTTAGGCAAAGTTCTGACTAGTTTGAGCATACTGTCAGCAAAACCAGCACTACCGCCTTTTTTATTTCTTTTAAAAAGCTGGAAAAAAGGACTCTTAGATTGACCAAGTTGAGACATGCTAAAAGAACCCAACTTATTAAGCCTCATAACCTCAGGCATTGAAGGGAAAACGAGGACGGCATCCATCCGATCACGCTCCTTCTCGACAGCATTCTTAACCTTAACAGCAAGCTCCTCGACGAAAATTAAAGACCCAATAAAAATGTTGGCATCCTCAAGGTCTTTACAGAAAGACTGGTAAGTGTTGACATCCCTAAGCTCCTCAACTAAGTAACCAACAACCTCAAAATTAGCATATTTAGAAGGATTGTTTAGGGTTTGGACAGCAGCGGAAAGGGATGATTGGTACTGAGCTTCTAAGACAACATAGACAATTTTAACAGTAGGTAAGTGTTGGTTTAGGGAGTTCTTTTTAGGGACAATTCGTCTAACTTCTTGGGAAGTTTGAGTGAAAAGACCATTACCAGCAACAACACACTTGATTGTAGTAGTACCATTCTTTCTAGTAACAGCTCTTGAGTTTGATCTTTTATTATTAGGTAGAAAAGAGTGAAGAAAGTAGTGTTTGTGAGAAAGATGGTCAGTTTTTGAAGTTGGTAAACTGGCAAATGCCGATGATACCATGGAAGAAGACATGCTTAGTTACTCAATGAATATATAAATATATATATATATACACACACACACAAATGTATAAATGGAAAATTGGGAGGAGAAGTGGTGAGAGCTTCTGAGAAAAGAGAGTGAGAGAGAGGGGATAATAATAGTGAAGACTGTCAGTGCAGTTGGTGCTTGGGAGTTTAAGTTAGTGGGTATACAATACTACACGTGGCCTTTTTTTGGGAGTAAAAATGATTGGAAACAAAAGGTTTGATGAATTAGAGGTTGAGTTGTGTTTGCTGTTTGTCGTTGTTTATCTGTAAGAGGGATATGATATGATATTATCAGCCTTTTGTGTTGTTATTGGTGCATGTCGATTCTCTTAACTGCCAACTAGGATCATCCGGAGATAAAAAGGTGCATGTTATATTCATTCATACATTCATTCATTCTAGATTTCTAGTATGTATTGTATTGTATTGTATTGTAATGTATTGTATTGTATGTGACTCTGAGCGAAAGGGGCTGATATTTCAAAGTGAGATCATAATGGGACCAAGTTTCCTTCTTCTCGGCCATGCATCCTTTTATTTCACTCCTTCCTACAACTACTTGTATTACAACAAGTTTACATACATTATGTTACACTGGCTAAAACAAAGGGTAAACATCAATAAACCCATTAGTATTTACCAAGGAACAAAATAATGCCAACAATACCATATTATCCCTCCAAATTTCCATTCTTACTCTTCCATAACCCATGTCTCTTTAAACTTGGGCTTTATAATCTAACATAATATTCACATACAGTTACGTTGTATTTAAGGACCTAAAGCACACTGGACACACTGACATGTACTGCAAACTTCGTCTCTCACTTGTATCTATATCTTCATCCTAACATCCTACTGAAGTAGGCAGTAACGGCTTTGAGCTTGCCATTCAAGTAATTTTTCTCAACTTCCAGTGACCATGGAGGATCAGCCGAAAGACAGAGTTCAGCCAACTCTTCAATATCAACATTTCTAGGCAAGAACATAATTATCATTCGGGCCATTACCTTGAAAGTGTCGAAAAGAAGCTGCCCATCATATGGCCGAAGCATGTGTATGCTATACCGCTTGACTTTAACATAATCAGGCCCACCCCATGGAGGTGATAGAAACACTGAATCAGCCTTCAATTCGGAAGCCAGTGAAAGAGAATCCCCCGTTACAAAATCAATATTGTCTTCAACCCCGTAGATTGCTGCATTATGATATGCATAATCAATTTTATTTGGATCAATATCGATGGCAACCACGTGTTTACTTGTCTTGGCAAACTGTATGGCATTGCCACCAACTCCAGCAAAGCAATCAACAATAGTGCCACCGCCACAACGTGAAGCTTGGTGCCTAGCTATCGCTTCAGGAGTGACAGAAAACCACCCTTCTTCATCCATCTTAATACCATGATCAAATTTGGAAAACAATAGATATCTTTGACACCAATATTTTGTTATATCAATATAACTTTCTTCAGCTTCATACAACTCATTAGCCTCACTGTTCGCAATTGATTTCCTCCTCCTCCTCCTCCGAACTTTCCTTTTGGTCGACTGTTTGGTACCAACACATGTATCCTCCGTAAGAAAGTCATTTTGGCAATGGTCGTCAAGAATACGAGACTCATCTGAACTTGGAGATGATAAACTAGCAGCAACAAGTACATTGCCACCCGACGCTTTGTTTAAATTATTTAAGTCAACTTTATCAACCAACTCATATCTAATGGATTGAGCTTCTTCACTTTGGTCTTTCTCGAAACCGGCATCAGCCATAGATAACCCCACATTAGATGCATCAACTGAGCAACAACTTTCACTAGATGCAAAGTTTTCCATACCTGGAGGTGGATGCCAGGTAGACTCCTTGGTTTGAGAATTATAAAAATAGTATCTCAAATAGAAACAGTCCCAATAAGCACCCCAATCACCACAAGTGCCACAGCATCTACCACTATCTTTGTAGTCTTGATCGTTAGCCACAATGTTATGGGTTTCTTCAGACAAATCAGATAGCGCGGGCTGCTCCACAATAGTAGAATGAGAGCTCTCTGATTGCATTATACTGCTGCCCAAGATTGAGCCCAGTGCTTTGAGCTGCCCGGTTAAATACATATCGTCCTCAATGTGGTCATCAAGCATATTGCTTCCAGAAGATGTGCTTGCCGTAAGTAAGTCGGGTCTAACCTCCACAGACATCATTTCGATATTCATATGCAAATCAACCCCCACTGAGCCATCATTAATTGCTTCAGTTTTGCGTGAACTGTCATGGACATGCTCAGATTGATCAGGCACCTCTTCATTTATCTTGCAAGATTCTTCAACTTGCCCGTCAGGCCTCTGCTGACTATGTTGAGCAATTTTACTTTTCCTCTTAATTTGCCCAACCCCATTCTGCAAATACAATTAAAAGCAAAATTTGAAGTCGTATTACCAAAGACTGCTTAAATAATGATGCTTAGGTTAAAGATTCAGTTTGTCAAAAACCTCTCAGCAGGCGCAGTGGAAAAACCCTCATTACTCAATAAATACCATTATCCAACTGAATCTCTTGTTAGACAGGCAATCATAAAGTAAGAGTAGGTATAGCACGCCCTTCAACTCCCCGTCACCAGGTAACCGGGGAGCAAAAACAGTAGACAGCAACTGCTGTTTCTGTAAACAACAATAACAGGTATTTCCTCAAACAACAAAAGCATCATCTAACTCTATCAAGGATGCTTTCAACAAAAAGAGTGACCAATTAACACAAAAAAAAATACCACTTATGCTGAGGCAACTCAAAGTCCAGTGGTTAAAATTTTGAAAAACAGTGTGTGCTCCTTTTAGATGGCTCTCACAGCTTACCCATGAAAATCTTCTCTATAAATTCTCACGCTTTCATACTTTAATGAAAATAATGCATCTGTTCAGCCGACGTACATGTACTTCAAAAATATAATCTCTTCATGTTTTGCATAGACCAAAGACAGCATCAATAAAGCTCTATGCCAGCACATGCATTTTTCTCGTTATTTTATTGAAGGTTATATTCTAAACAAAGCTGCCAACCATCTGGGGGAGGAGCTAACAAAGTTAAGGTCTTCAAACTTAATTGTAATTTCTATATAACCTTCACATTGCCTCACCATATAACAACTCCCAGTACCAATTACAAACAGGGCTTTTAGTTTGTCGACTTTGTCCCAAATTATTAATAAATTTCCAAACTAGGGAAACTTCATATTACCCTATAAAAAAGGCATACTGAATGTGTGCAATGAGAAGATTGGGATAAAAATGTGATTGCTTTAAGTATTTTCAAAATCAGTTGAATGGGATAGTGGGGGTAATATACTTGCTTATGGGAATTTTAGCTCCAAACCACACAATATATCGCATATATCCACAAATTAATAAGTGATAGGTCTTATATTTGAAGCTATTGCCTATATCTACAAACAAGCTAAAGCATTTGGCTTAAGTAACATCCCTTATCAAACCCGTTTTGCACATACACTGGGCATTATCTTCAACAAGTTCTATCATTTGTATCCCTGATCAGATTGTCAAGCAAAAAGGAATAATTCTTTTTTGGTCTAGACTTATTTTAAGAACCTGAAAATCTTGACATCTTATGAAAACCTATATTACTTGGGAACATTTTACACGAGCTTGTGTACCTGTGCCTGGCAGCAACACTAGGACAATGGTATGACACTCGGACAGTTGATAAACCGAAAGATCAATCCCACTATATACAGCAGAATTTCCCGAATCATTTTTTACATGAATAAAATTCCCAATATCAGCTGGGTGTTTCAGTTCTAGAAAAACATGGCACATAAAGTAAGGACAGGAAGCGTAATGAAGTTTGAACATAAACAGAACATACTTGTTTATTAGTTCGRAACGACAAAGGAAGGCCAAGAATAGTCATCTCCTCAGTGACACATTGATGATCAACAACTAGTGATGTAGTATCTTTTTGCCAGACAGCCAAACAAACAAGCAGCAAATCAGTAATAATGAGGTGACAACAAATAAAAATCATAATAATTAAAAAAAAAAAAAAAAAAAAAAAAAAAAAAAAAAAAAAAAAAAAAAGAGAAAGTGACCACCTGAGGATTCCAGGATGGCATTAGAGCTATTTTTGGCACTAGAATCATCATCGTCGTCGTCGTCGTCATCCTTGAATCTCTGATTAAATAAAAAATTGAATTAGATAGAATACAAGAAGAGCAACATTATCCCGGAAAAATAAAATAAAGAAATAAAAATGAAGGAAGTTACGATGTGTTTGGGTAAGTTAGATTGTGGAATAACAGTAGAAGAATAACCATCGTCCCTGCAAATACACAAACTCGTTAGCTTGTACTACTACTAGTCTACTACGGAGTACTACAATAAATAAATAAATAAATAAATAAATAAAAAATAGTCGTTCGTACTCAATGAAGATTTCAGTGAGTTTGAAGAGATGACCAAGTGCCTCTACTGCTGTGGAATTCATCTTTACTTGATTATTATCATTCTAATTCTAATTCCTAATTCTAATTCTTTCCCATCAAGGTTTAGGGTTTTCAATTCTCGGTTTCTTTGTAACAAGTTAACAACACAAGGGCTCAACTGCAAATACATACGGGTCACCCGTTCGTTTTGTCTTCACAATCGGGTCACTCTAGTCATATCCGGCCGGCCTATTCTTTTGGGCCAAGTCGGTTCATTTTGGGTCAATTGATGTATTAAGTCGGGTCATGTTTGGGTCGGGTTGTTATTGGGTATATTTACTTAATCGCATTACTTTAATTTTTTACTATTAAGTTTTGTTTTTAACCTTTATTTACTCGAACATATCAAACTAAACATTAAATCACTTTAATTTTGATCAATATTAAGCTTAATAATTATGGATCATCAATTTAATCAGGTCAAAATCGGATCAAATTGAGTCACGGTTCATTGGATTGTTTCAGGTTATGGTAATGTTTAAATTAGGTTTTGAGTCGGTTTTATGGCATGAAATGTCTAGGTTGTAATAGAATAGTTCCCCACTGGTCTCCCCCCCCCCTAAGCGATGTATATTTATTTTTATGATGCCTATTTTGAATCAACATCGCATGGTAAAACAATTTCGACGAAGTAGTTCAGATGCATTAAATAACTTAGAAACCGAATCACATGTTGGGGTTTAAAACGATGATTGCATTTCAACTTCGGGGTAGCGATGACCCTATTTAAACATCACCACTTGTCTTAGCAGAAGCTGTTGTGAAACGGGCGGCGTTAGGTGTCCTTATGGGCTTCCTAACACATACCTTCACCTCGAGCTCAATGTCTATGGTTACCAGACCCGTCTAACGCCATTGGATTGCGAGGATCATTCTTTCGAGTGATTTAGGGGACAAATTCTTAAGGTCTAATCACTCGACATCGACTTCTTTGTGCTCTTCGACGAAAGGTGTAAAGTGAACTTGAACGATTTTAAGTTTTCACAAAACTTGGTGGTGACTCTTCAAAAGATTTAGTCCGATTTAAAATTGAACAATAATTCGAGCGTTGTGCGCCCAAATGACCCTCGTGGGCCATGTCCACAACTTTTTATTCCTGTCAACCGGAATCCATATGAGCTTTTATGGACTGCTTTGCGATGCCCCCTTTTATGTTACGCGAGAATAGAATATCTTACCCAAAAAGTAAAATCATTGAACTGGATCATCTTTCTGGAAATGGGTTTAAAAGTTTAGATCTCTCTTAATTTTATTAGTGGGTAAATTTAATTAAATTGTTATCTTAAGTAATTAATGTTGGATATTAACTCAAAAATACAAGGTTTTACACATGGTGATCGGTTTGTAAAGCTTTATTGTTGCCGGGTCTTGGTAGACATAGACTTTGTTATTATTTGCCAAGTTATTTTGCTTGGCTTAAGAGTTGAGTCATGTGTGGTTTGTCGGGTCAATTGGATCTTACCTAGTGTGTATTCAGTATGGGGTTAGCGTAATCGTGCAATTGGCATGGTCGCGTTATGTGGACTAATTCACTCCCAATTTCAGATTACCTCAGGTGAATTGCGTGTAGAGGACTCAATTGGAGTCAGTGGGGTCGATTTGACAATTGTCCATTCGTGCTGTCGTTTCGAGACGGGGTCTGGCGAATTAGCTACCTTTTGTCGTGACAATGATGTAAGTTGGGGCCTGGCCAATCTAGACTAGCATAGAAATTGACATCAAACCATTAGTTTGGTGGTTTATAATTGACGTTTAGTGTGGGTTGGGTGATAAGGATTTAGTCATATCACCTTAATCAAAGTAAACCTATCGGAGACTAACTAGTAGCTAGCGGTAAGACAGGGTCGAATCCACATGGAGATCGTAGTAATTATTCGTTATTCTAATAAATTGTCTAGAGGTAACCAATTGCTTGAAGGTTTGATTTGGTTGATTTATCTAAAACTAATTGCGATTAAATTAAAAGAGTTTAAACAATAATATTAAAAGGTCTAGGGATCAAGTTCACTAGGTAATTATACAGGTTGTAATTTAATTCATTGATAGGGCTAACTCGTTGTTTAAGTAYATATGATCGGTCGATTCTATATGTCCTTTAGATCTAGTCTAACATGCGGTCGCTATCATTAAACTAGTTCCATTTAGTTATCGTGGCCTATACTAGTCTTAATCCGGTCGGTAGAAATCCTAGTTCGCTATACTAATTAATTAATGCTGCAGAAACTAATTAACTAGATTCAAACAATAACTGAATAACAATAAATAAGCATATTTAACTATCAATTCATAGCTTTTACCCCTTCTAACAACCTAGATCACTTTCACCCTAGATTAAAGATTTAACTACTCATATTAAAAGGAAGAACAACAATAATAATTAAAGGAAGCATAATTAAGAGCATAAAAGATGAACAAAGATTATTGAAACTACTTAAGAAAGATTGAATAAAATACCGTACRAAATTAATGATGAACAAGGTCTAGATCCGAATGCAATATGTAAAATAAACTAATCTAGGTATTTAGAGAGAATTATTGTAGAAGTAGCGAAAACTAGGGTAATAAGACGTTCCAATTACAATAGGGCACGGATTGGGTATTTAAAGAAAACATAAACCGACTTTAGGAAAGTCCTTGCGGAAGTCAGACTCTCGGGGGATACTCGATCGAGTTTGTGGTGGACTCGATCGAGTATACACTTCTCAACATCCCCAACTCTCGACATTTGCAAAATGCTCAATTGCATGTGGATACTCGATCGAGTTTGTGGTGGACTCGATCGAGTGGACTCGATCGAGTATACTCTTCTCAGCATCTTCCTGCAACGCGCATTGAACTTCAAACGGTCGCCATTTCTTCGTTACTTGGTAAAATTAAGAGTTTTTGGTGGCGTTGGAAAGCTAACAGGATAAGCTTTCACCTCCAATTTGAATCACTTGATTATCATTTGTAGAACTCAAGTTACGGCTCTTCAAAGTGGGCATTAGTAATCTGAAGTTCCTCTTTTGGTCACTTATTCGTCTTATCTTCTCTAGAGAAGGCAATTCGGGCCACGGACTGGTGGGCGGCACGGCACGACACGGATTGATTTTCGTGGCAGCACGGCCCAGGCACGGTCGGGCTCGTAGCGGGCTTCGACGCGTAATTTCTCAAAACACCGTGCCCAGGCACGGCACGGCCCGAGCACGACGGAGCACGACACGCACTAGGTACGGCGGGCCTGACACAACACGGCCCGTCCAAAGCACGCCCTAATAGATCCGTTGGTTTATAGCTGTTGTGAAATAAGAAATGTAGTCGTTAGAAATATGGTTGTTGGATGCTTTTTGTTTTTTGTTTTTTGTTTTTTATGCGTGATTCAGCATTTCAGTGTGAATGTTTTTTTTTTTTTTTTTTTTTTAATAATAATTTCCAAACACTATAAATACCACCCTAATTCAACTCATTTATTCACAATTCAATCCAATTTCTTATTGTCTTCTATTTATCTTATTTCTTACAAGTTATAATCTTACAATATAATTTATAAATACATAAAAATCTTATATAAAATAATTAGTTATTTGGCTTT
>VHZZ01010844.1:0-10391 GCA_009801015.1 Silene noctiflora | reverse complement strand
TTCAAGTCAACATCCTTGGGAAGGAGATGGAGTGTGTCATCCGTCATAGGAGCTGGCTCCGACTCAGAAACTCTAATGGGCTCCTCTCTAAAAATTTCAGCCTCCAAAGCATCTAGCTCGGCCTCCAAATCAATATTGTCATACACAACTATAAACCATCTCAGGACGAGGCTCATCTCCATAAATCAACTTCTCTATTTCATCCACCTCCTTGCTCCATGGATTTGATGCAATAGTAGGAGCGTAAGATGAATCCCTATCAAAACATGAAGCAAGACAAGCATCAATAGAAGGATCAAGAGCATTAATCATATGACAAGAAGCTTGTAAATCATGAGGACGCGATGCTTTATTAAGACTAAAAGTGATAGTATCATCTCCAATATTGAACGTAAGACTCCCATGCCTAACATCTATAACCCCCCCTGCTGTATGCAAGAATGGTCATCCTAGAATAATAGGAACTCTAGAATCTTCAACAATATCTATCACTATATAGTAGACAGGGATGAAAAATTTCCCTACTCTGACTGACACATCTTCCAAGACACCCAAAGGGCGCTTAATAGACCTGTCAGCCATTTGTAGAGTCATACTAGTACATTTAAGTTTGGTCATGTTTAATTGTTTGCAAATTTTATATGGCATGACACTAACGCTCGCTCCTAAGTCACATAAAGCATTATCAATAATTAAAGGGCCTATATTGCAAGGAATAGAAAAACTCCCAGGATCCTTAAGCTTAGGTGGAGAATTAGCTTGCAACTTAGCATGACATTGTTGTGTGAAAGCTACGGTCTCCACTTCATCAAAAGACCGCTTCTTTGTCAAAATCTCCTTCAAAAACTTCGCATAGGCCGGCATTTGAGTGACCAACTCAGTAAAAGGCACACTCACTTGAAGATTCCGTACTACCTCCATGAACTTCCCGAACTGCGTGTCAAGCTTAGATTTCTACAGTCGATGGGGAAAAGGTAACACAATCTTAATTGGTTCAGTTTCTTTCACTTTATCTTGAGTTTTCGAGGCACCGTCATCAGTTTTCAGGGTGTACTCGATCGAATTTTGAGATACTCGATCGAGTACTCTATGCGTACCAGATGCCGTAGCTGAAAAACGAGAATCAGTAGCTTCAGGGGAGGATACTCGATCGATTTTAGGATGGACTCGATCAAGTTCTAGGTTCCCTCGATCGAGTTTGTGGTGGACTCGATCTAATGACCTATTATCGTCATCCTTCGATCCCGGGTTACTCAACTCCTTAGAATGCATATAAGGGCATCATCCTCGATAGTGGACATCTTCGGGCTTGCATAAGAAGCTCCACTCCTCAAAGAAATAGCATTTACTTTCTCATGTGCTTGTTTACCTTGAGGAGGAAGATTGTCAGGTTGTTTAGAAGGATTTTGCAATGCCATCTGAGCCACTTGAGTGTCAAGCATCTTATTATAAGCCATGAGCTCAGAAATCTGCGCGGCTTGCTTCTGTTGGATCATCAAGCTTTGTTGCAACATTGCCTTCATTTCGGCCAGATCATTATTGGGAGCTTGTTGAAGAGGTTGTATGGGCTGAAATTATTGAGGTGGCCTTTGGTAGTAACCCGGATGATTACCACGGTTATGCGGAATGACATAAGAGTTGTTTTGTGGCGGTATCAGGTTCTGCACATAAGGAACACCTTGCTTGTAAGACTGAAAGGCATGTACTTGTTCCAAAGAACTCATACATCTAGCTGCAACATGACCTTCAACCCCACATCTCTCACAAGGAACCTCCTGTTGAACCATAACATGGACCGTATGCTGCTTACCCAAGGATTGGGTAGTCTTCAATTCAGCTATCTGAGCCGTTAAGGTCTCTAATTGTGCCGCCAGGCACTATCAACACCACCACCTCTAGTACTACCTCCTGGGTTACCATATTCAGCAGTATGTGTGGCCATCTCATCAATCAACTTCCAAGCATTATTGTCATTAGTGTTGTTTTGGAACCTCCCATTTGCTGAAGAATCTAGCAAGGCTCTATTATCATCATACAACCAATTGTAGAAGTGGTTGCAGAGAAACCAAATAGGAAAACCATGGTGAGGAACRGATCTCACTAGCCTCTTRAAACRGATCCAAGCTTCATTGAAATTCTCAGTAGGAGCTTGCTTGAAACTGGTAATTTGGCCTCTAAGAGCATTTGTCTTCTGCGGTGGAAAATATCTCTTATAGAAGGCGAGAGCTAGGGTGTTCTAATCTGTAACCCCATGTGCTTCCATATCCAAATCACGCAACCACTATGCCGCATCATCTTGCAGTGAAAAAGGGAAGAGAGTTTGCTTGACCTGATCCCGAGTCACTCCAGCAGTCAAAGGAATGAAGCAACAATAGTTAGTGAACTTCTCCATATGTTTGGCAGGATCTTCACCGGTTCGTCCTCTAAACATGTTTCGCTCCACTAAATTGATGTAGGAAGGGCGAATCTCGAAAGTTCCCTTTTCAGTAGTAGGGAGCTTGAACCCCTTCGGAATAGAAGCCAAGGTAGGCTCTGAATGACTAGCAAGTGTCGGCATCTTTGGAGTTGTAGAAACCAGAACAACAATGTCAGAAATAGTCGTGTCCTCCACGTGGGATTGGTTTTCTGACGGAAGATACGGCTCAGTATCACTGTCAAGTATAATCAAGTCTTATACTTGACCTACTTCTCTTTGAAATTTCCGTCTGTAGCGGAAAGTCCTCTAAGATTCAGGATCTGGTGTAACAAGTTCCGACCTGTGAGACCTGGGCATAAACGGAAACAACAAGAAAAGAGTAAAAACTGTCTCAAGGAACTAAGTTCCTTGAAACAAAGAGACAAAATAAACAGAAAACAAACAAATACAGTTGCCTCTCCGGCAACGGCGCCAAATTTGATAAGGATTTAGTCGTATCACCTTAATCAAAGTAAACCTAACGTAGACTAACTAGTAGCTAGCGGTAAGACAGGGTCGAATCCACAGGGAGGCAGTAGTAATTATTCGTTATTCTAATAAATTGTCTAGAGGTAACCAATTGCTTGAAGGTTTGATTTGGTTGATTTATCTAAAAYTAATTGCGATTAAATTAAAAGAGTTAAAACAATAATATTAAAAGGTCTAGGGATCAAGTTCACTAGGTAATTATACAAGGTGTAATTTAATTCAATGATAGGGCTAACTCGTTGTTTAAGTACATATGATCGGTCGATTCTATATGTCCTTTAGATCTAGTCTAACATGCGGTTGCTATCATTAAACTAGTTCCATTCAGTTATCGTGGCCTATACTAGTCTTAATCCGGTCGGTAGAAATCCTAGTTCKCTATACTAATTAATTAATCCTGCAGAAACTAATTAACTAGATTCAAACAATAACTGAATAACAGTAAATAAGCAGATTTAACTATCAATTCATARCTTTTACCCYTTCTAAYAACCTAGATCCCTTTCACCCTAGATTAAAGATTTARCTACTCATATTAAAGRGAAGAACAACAATAATAATTAAAGGAAGCATAATTAAGAGCATAAAAGATKAACAAAGATTATTGAAASTACTTAAGAAAGATTGAATAAAATACCGTACGGAATTAATGATGAACAAGGTCAAGATCCGAATGCAATATGTAAAATAAACTAATCTAGGTATTTAGAGAGAATTATTGTAAAAGTAGCGAAAACTAGGGTAATAAGACGTTCCAATTACAATAGGGCACGAATTGGGTATTTAAAGAAAATATAAACCGACTTTAGGAAAGTCCTTGCGGAAGTCAGACTCTCGGGGGATACTCGATCGAGTTTGTGGTGGAATCGATCGAGTATACATTTCTCAACATCCCCAATTCTCGACATTTTCAAAATGCTCAATTGCATGTGGATACTCGATCGAGTTTGTGGTGGACTCGATCGAGTATACTCTTCTCAGCATCTTCCTGCAACGCGCACTGAACTTCAAACGATCGCCATTTCTTCGTTACTTGGGAAAATCAAGCGTTTTTGGTGGCGTTAGAAAGCTAACAGGATAATATTTCACCTTCAATTTGAATCACTTGATTATTATTTGTAGAACTCAAGTTATGGCTCTTCAAAGTGCGCATTAGTAATCTAAAGTTCCTCTTTTTGTCACTTCTTCGTCTTATCTTCTCTTCTCTTCATCTAGATATCCGTGCCATGCTTCGTGTATTCCTTTATGCCATTTCACGGTGCTTCATTTCATTCTTTTGCTCCTCAAATACATCAATTCTGAATTAAACACCAAATAGCGGCAGTAACAACATTCTAACATAAAAGGCATCTAAAAGACATATTCTAGCACGAAATCTATACAAAAACCAGTTAAAAGGAGGCATAAATGTATATATAAACATGACTCATCATTGGGTGAGTTGAATTTGGCGTATTACTCGGGGCTCATCCTTTCTTTTGTGCGTGCATTGGTTTGTTTTGATTGTTTTTCCATTAGTGACTATATTAATATGGTGTGAGACGCGTTTATACATATCACTCCTGCATCCATTGTCAAATAGGCCATATAGGCGATCCTATGGGACGTTAGGCGTATGTTTGACTCGACCTTCATATATTGTATGCTTATTATTTGAATTTTATAAATCACGTGATATATATTGTTTTATTATATGCTTTCATGATCATTGTCTATGCATTCAAGGTTTTAATATGTAAATCACCACAGGGGAGCACGCCTAATTACTCCCCTATTGACTGTGGTTGTTACTAAATGTAGCAAGTATCTTAGAGCATGAGAGATAATGAGGCGAGGTGTAATTGAATCAAGGCTTAATGTATTTTTTTTTTTTTTTTTTTTTTGTATTTTTGGACCATTTGTGATCCATAGGATAAACGTCGTCGGAATTTGACAACCAAGCCTAATTGAATCGTACCTCGTTGACTAATTTTAGCAGTAACTCGATTTTGTTTTGGTGTTTTTGTTATCATCATAATATTTAAATAATATGTGTATATAGTTTAATTAGTTGTTTAAATTAGTTGATTAGATGAGGTTATTACGAGAAGAGTATTTTTCTAAACCGTTTATGAAAAATAATAAAATATAGGACGAATTAGAAGACATAGGTGTCTGTGTACTCTCTACATAAATGTATAAATGTGTGAGAGAGTACATAAACTCCATGTTAACATAATGTAAATGTGGATGTCCATGTTTACAGACATTTACAGGTGGGCAGCTAGTATGACGAGAAGCCAACTTGATGCGGAATATATTGACCAACCCCAGTCTCCACTTCGTCTAGAAGTCATTATAAAATTGAAAAGATGGTTGACTATACTCTTTTGACAACGACAATTACAATACAAGGACATTTTAGGCCACCCAATTACATTCTTCATTCTTCTCATCTAGACTTCAAACTTTGTGTGCTCACTAGGCTTACATAATAAGCAACCCACAATATTATTATTATTATTATTATTATTATTATTATTATTATTATTCATAGCTACTTATTAGAAGTAGTTTCTAATCACTGCCCAATGATTTTACAAACACACCCAAATAATTAAAAAAAAAATCATGTCTAATTTCCTCAAAATCATCGTATCTCCATTATTCTACCTTGTACTAAACTTTTTTACTGCACATGCACAACTAACTCAATTCATCTTCAATGATTTTAGTACAGCAGGTAACACAGTAACCTTGAAAGATTCAGCAAAACTACTAAACCATAACAAATTCATACAATTAACCAACACAACTCAACGTCAAATGGGACATGCCTTTTATTCCACCCCTATCAACTTCAAAAATACACCAAATGGCTCTGTTCTGCCTTTCTCTACATCCTTCACTTTCGGCACCGTGCCCGAATTTGAAAAACTAGGTGGACATGGCATGGCATTTGTCATTTCTCCTACACTAGACCTCTCCAAAAAAGCCTTGCCTAGTCAATACTTAGGCCTTTTTAGTGCAGCCGATATCGGAAATATAACCAACCATGTGTTTGCTGTCGAGTTTGATACAGTTCAGGATTTCGAGTTTGGTGATATAAATGATAATCATATTGGCATTGATTTGAATAGCTTGGTTTCGAATGCTTCAGTTACTGCTGCTGAGTATTCGCTTCAGAATTCGACTATGGTTAACGTGACTATGAAAGATGGTCAGACAATACAATGTTGGGTTGAATATGATCCTGTTACTAGTCTTATTAATGTCACAATTTCGGTTTCAAGAGTAAAGCCAACAAAGCCGCTGATTTCATATAAATATGATCTCTCCCAAATTCTGAATCAAACTATGTACGTTGGTTTTGCTGGATCAACAGGGTTATTAGCTAGCTCACATTATGTACTTGGTTGGAGTTTTAATATGACCGGACCTGCACTGTCTCTGCCTATGCCTCCTTTACCAATTCCATCAAATGCTAATAATAAACGTAAGGTAACTTTGGCTATATCCTTGTCAACGTCAATAGCTATTTTCGTTGTCCTTGTCGTCTTTATTGGTATTTATGTTATCTTTCGGATTAAGGACCGCGATATAATCGAAGAATGGGAGCTTACGATTGGACCTCATAGGTATCCTTACCATGATCTTAGGAAAGCTACAAAGGGTTTTCGTGAAAAGGAGCTTCTTGGGAGGGGTGGATTTGGTAGAGTCTATCACGGGGTTTTACCCAAATCAAATACTCAAATCGCGGTTAAGAGGATTAATCATGAATCGAAGCAGGGTTTGCCCGAGTTTGTGGCTGAAATCGCGAGTATTGGTCGGCTTAGACATAGGAATTTGGTTCAATTGTTGGGGTGGTGTCGTAGAAGGGGGGATTTGTTGCTTGTTTATGATTATATGCCTTATGGTAGTTTAGATAAGTACTTGTTTAATAAGAGTAATAATCAAGGTATGGTACTTAGTTGGGAACAAAGGTTTAGGATAATTAAGGGTGTTGCCTCAGGACTCCTTTATTTACATGAAGGATGGGAGAAAGTTGTGATTCATAGAGATATAAAGGCGAGTAATGTGTTACTAGATGTTGATTTTAATGGTCGTCTTGGTGATTTTGGATTAGCTCGTTTACACGATCATGGGACGGCCCTAGGCACGACTAGGGTTGTGGGTACGTTAGGATACCTAGCTCCGGAAATGTCACGTACGGGTCATGTAACAACTAGTTCAGACGTGTTTGCATTCGGGGCATTATTGTTGGAGGTGGTATGTGGAAGGAAGCCCATTGAGCATAAGGCGTCTACCCCCGAGGAATTGATCCTTGTTGATTGGGTTTGGCAAAAATTTAGTGAGGGTAAGGTCATGGATGTTTTAGACCCAAAATTGAAGGGCCAATTTAATGAAAGGGAGATGATTACCAGCATAAAATTGGGATTGATGTGTTCGAGTGACGATCCAAAGGCTAGGCCGAGTATGAGGGTGGTCGTGAGATACTTGGAAGGGGAAATGACATTGCCGGAAGTTTTGAGAGCACCCAGTTTAAATGATGATCGGGGTTACGGAGAAGCGCCTCTAGAGAATTATGTGTATTCATTTGCAACGTCTTCGTCAGGGGTGAGCTTACACTCGTACACTACTAAAGAGGGACTCAGAGGAATTGCTGGTTATGCTAGTGTTAGTCCAAGTACTATGTGAAAACTAAACAGACTTTGTTTCCCTCTAACATCTAAAATGGTCAACTTTTTCAACTTAAAAGAATATTGGGGTGTCTTGTCTTTCTTATTTTTTTCTTATTTTCTTACATCATCTTTTACGAGGACAAAGGTGAAAGAGCTGTATATATTTTTCATCTTTCATACGACTGATTCTAGTTTCTCCTTTATCTTGCATATAGTGTCTTTGTGATGTCACTAAAATAAGGGTTTGTTTGCCACTATTGTAATTTGACTGAAAATCTCATTCTACCCAAAATTCTTATTTGTTTACCTATTCTACTTTAGAGTGTCTCATTTACTTATTTATTTATTTTATATTAAGAATGTTTTTTATGGATAATTTTATTATATATATTTATTACGGTCCACTTGTCATCCATTATAACTACCGCAAATGGCCTCATCCCCTTTCCTTGATGTTTGTACTAAAAATAAAGGTAAATAAATGACCGGAAAAAAGAGAGTAGTTGTTTTTCAAATTTTTTTACTATATATATATATTTTTTTTTTTATAACTAGTGTTGGTGTCCGGCTGCGTCCTGATTATCTAACTTTACTATTTAGATTTTGTTTTATAGGAGTATATATGAAATATAATTGCGTTAACTTTACGAACTCATACATTTATCATTTATAATAAATTTGGTATAACATTTCGTTAAATTATAGTAATTAATATAAAATTTATCAACCAAATTATGAAACACGTCAACTATACTCATATTGAAGTACTCTTATTTTCACTATTTTTGATATTACTACTGTTACTTTCACTATTTTCTCAGTTATTACTATTATTTTCACTTCTCCCGTTTTTACTAGTATTGCTTTCAGCATTCCCTTGTTACAACAATTATTATAATTACTCAAGCTATTTTTACTATAAATTTTTAAAATTATGATTGGAAAAATTTATCGACCAAATTCTGAGATATATTCACTACTCTTTTTATTATTAATCTTACTCTTATTATTCTCATTATTATTATTGCTAATTTTACTATTCTCGCTGCTACTATTATTATTTTCAGTACTCTTATTGCGGTTATTGTTATTTTCACTACTCCCACTACTCTTATTGAACTTCACTACCTCACACCAAGTACTATTAAAAAATAAATATCATAATGATATCATTTTTAATTAAGGAAAGTTAAGTATTTTTTTTCTCATATTATTCCAACTTTCCAAATTATGACTGCTTAGATTTTTGATGTGATATTTTAAATACCGCAAGCGCACGGAGTCGTGTTGTAGCACTTGAGAGTCGAATCACGAGGAGCACAAGGCAATACTAGGTGATTAAAGTAGAAAAGTTTAGCTGGGTCGACAAGAAGGAGATTTTGGATTCTAAAACTATTTAATTAAACTAAACAAGGGAAGTAAACAAGCTAGTTAAATTAGACTAAAAAGCAAGCAAGGAAATAAGTTGTATTCAATAATAAAAAGGCCTGGGACCCGATTTTCCACCATTCATTTCGTAGTTAATTGTCAAGACTCGTTTTAACTAGCCATTGAGGAGATATATAAGGGGGAGATGACTCTAACTCGCCTAGCACCCCCTCTCGGGTTCGCACTAGGACACTAGTCCTCCTAATCCCCCTCCCTTTCGGTCTCGGAGGTAAGAATCCTTAGAAGAAGGCCGAGTAACCCCAAGAAGTGCGCACCTTCCTAAGACACTCTACCCCGACTAAGTCCAAAAATCCTCACTAATTCCGGGTCATCCAACTCCTTCTCTCAAAGGTCGAATTCAAACCCAAGGTTAGAGGCACCCTTCCCTAAGTTCTCCCTTTTGGTCTCAACTAGGGTAGACAAGTGATTAAAGATGGGGTACGCGATTTCCGACCTAACCAACTCTCGTTGGTGGACAAGGGTCATAAACCAAACAACACCCAAACTCATTAACACGTAAATCCTCCAACCAACCCCTACTAATCATCCCCAACAACTAGNTCATATTTGTTAAGACAAAGCAAATGATAAAGATGGAAACTTGGAAATTAAACATGTCGAAAATGAAACAATGACTAATTGGCATGCAAATGAACAAACAAAGATGAGGAAGCACTAATTAATCTACTATAATCATCAACTAAGCAATAAAGGTTGAGTCTTTATGAAGAAATGCATAAACTTTCACACAAACATTTTATCAAACACCTTCTATGCATGAAAATAAACAAAGAATAAGATGAAAACAACAACCATGAAAGTGAAAGGAAAGTAAACAATTGTAAACAAATGACAAACAAACTAAAAAGGAGAAGATTAATAAGGATGAATGTCTTCTTCCTTCAAATTTCAACCCGATACTAAATGTAAACTATTGAGAAAATTAAGATATTGAATAAACTAAATAGTAATTAAATTATATTAAAGAAAGATTACAACTTCTATTTGAGATACTACAAAGGATTTCTAATAATTCATCTATTTTTAATTTACTAAACTAATGTAAGTAGTAGTGTGTGTAAGTAAGTGGTAATATATAACCCTAGAGCTAAACCTGGGCCCAATCTTCTTATCTTTACTAATCAGCCCAAACCCTCATAATCCCCTCTTAATCTCCCAGCCAAACTCCCTAATCTATCGTCTTTTTTTCTTCTTTTACACTGCTCCAAAAGTTAACAAATGAAACGACAACCACTTCCTTATAATACTGATAGGTCGTCGCTAACCTATGCAAAAATACCCTAGCGGTACAACACAAGAAATGTAGTATGTAGGGGTCGAATCCACGGGAGGCGGTT
>VHZZ01010839.1:46469-59353 GCA_009801015.1 Silene noctiflora | reverse complement strand
AAGATTTTGACATTTTTAACATCTAACAGTAGCTTTGTCATAGGATTGTCGACCTCTTCCCCTGCCTCTACCTCCTCGATACGGTGTCCATCCACGCCCCCTTGAACTGTTTCCTTCTTCATGAGTGACTTTGAGCACTTGTTCCTCTATCTATATCATTTTTCAACTTTTGCTCATGAACAAGTAATGAACTTTGTAAGGCATCGACAGAAAGTTGATCGATATCCTTTGATTCTTCTATGGAACAGACGATATAATTCCATTTGTCTGTGAGGGTCCGCAGGATCTTTTCGACTATCTTGACATCGGTCATGTCTTCTCCGCAATTTCTCATGTCATTTGCAATAATCATCACTCGACTAAAGTAGTCAGTGATCGATTCATCTTTCTTCATTGCTAGTACTTCAAAGTTCCTGCGAAATCGATTGAGTTGGGCCCTTTGAACGCGAGCATTTCCTCGACATTTCATCTTCATGGAGTCCCAAAGTTGTTTAGATGTTTCCTTCAGTGTGATTGTCTTTAGAATGGTTTTGTCAATAGACTGGAACAAGTAGTTCTTAGCCTTCAAATCTTTGAGTTTCATCTCCTCAAACGTTTTCTTCTGTGCATCTGTTAACGCCTCCATATTTTTAGGTTGTTTATAACCTGATTCCACAACAGTCCAGTACTCTTTGGACCGTAGAAGATTTTTCATGACCATGCTCCAATGATCATAATCACCATCATACTTTGGTATGGCAGGTTGAGCAAAGTTGCTATTTGCTTCTGCCATGTCTCTCTCACTCTCTTAACTTGTGTTTTTTTTTTGTGTTGCCAAGCTCTGATACCAGAATGTTAAAAACAGGAAAGATAACAAACTGAACTTGACTGCTTTTTATTGAAACAATGAACTGGCTTTTATAGAGCCTTACAACGGAAAGACTAAGACTCCTAGATTAGTGATAACAACTTAGGATTTGGTCAATACAAATGAAATCCCTAAATAATAGAAACACTTTGACTAAAGCATTAACAACTACCTTAATAATAGAACTAAGTATTCAAACATCTAACTTCTTTGACTTCATCAGACGTTACTCTTACAGGCTTACAACATTGGTTGCATAGAGTTGGATCTCAATGTTATTGTAAATATCTTTTATCTGTTACAATATCGCTTTTCTACCGTGTTTTCTATTTTGTGTAATTGAAGTTCGCGAGAGCTTGGTTGCTGTGACAAGGTTACTCTTGGAACATGGTTGGTTGAAGTAATTGTTCTGCGTGGGTTCGTTTACAGTTTTCAAGCAAGGAGAGCGTGGAACATGCGATTACCTTTGATCCTCACTATCGACTGTGCGGTCTTCGCAAAATCCACTTAACTTCAGTTACGGGCGTTATCATGGAGCTAAAGTTGATTGAATACTTGTTGAGCTGCTCTCCAGCTCTCGAGACAATGAATGTCAAAAGAGATGCAAAAATTACGGAAGTCAGAAAATCAGGGCTGTTGCAGAAGTTGATGTACTTTCGTAGAACATCACCAGAGGGCAGAGTAGTTTATATGGAGCCCTGATATTAACTTCTTTTAAGAAAAATGCATCCTGTATAATAGACCTAATCCTAATTTAGCTACCAGAAAACTAGTTAACCTCTACCATCGTCTGCATCAGTTAGTTTTTGGTGACGAAATATTAGGTTTGTAACACTGTTTGCATAGTTTTGGCATAATAGACCTAATCCTTTGTTCAGTTAGTCTCTTAACTGCTGTCATTTCTGTATTTCTGTTTTAATTTTGGCACGAGTCTATGGTTTTAATTCCCATTGTTGTTGAGCTCTGAAATGTACTGTAAAATATGTGATGCTCGTAGAGTTTTTTGTCAGAATGAAAAAGATTACCACACTAGGCTATAGCTTTTGCTATAACATGAGTAATCCTATCAAAGTTACTTGGACAGTGACTAAGAGAAAAATAATGACAAGATGAAGCTAATGCAGTAAAACGTAAAATACGTGCAGCGTCCTGATTGCCAGTCTCAAAGCCATTAATCTGAAGTACCAGATTCAAGCAATCAAAGGTTGCATCAATGTGTCGAAACCCAAGAGCAATAGCATCAGAGCAAGCAAATTTCAGCGTCAGTAGATTTCAGCACCAACCGCCTGGAAAGCAGATTTATCCCAGAAAGCCACACGCCCTACACGAAACTAAAATGACTGGTCCAACCCGACTCGACCTGAAGTCTAGAGACTCAAAATGATCCGACCCGACGTTGACCCGTTTACCAGGTCTACTTGCTACTACAATGTTATAAATCATTTGGCCCAAAAGGTTGTAAACGCCCATTGATATCTTTTATTTCTTGGAAGGAAAATGGCCCATGATATTTCAACATTCGTAAGATATTTTCATTCAGCTTAAAACTAATCAATCAATAATAAAATCATAATCAATACTTAGAACATGGGTTGTTAACCTTATCTACCTATCCATTATCCAACAGCCTTCTAACAAAAATACTAATACGGAAATATAAGTATTCCATATATATCTTTTATGTCTAGATCAATTGTTTATCTTTTTGTTTTTTAAAATGTTTTAGTAAACTTTTTATATTTTTATATAAGTCACTTTTTCTCCTTTTTTTTTTAAAGTATTTGATCTCTCTACTTCTTTATCTTCATGCCAAATGAAATGTCGACTCAACTTGTTCGTCTTGAGCAACAGGATATTGGTGGGGTGGCCTGGTCTCGTGTCGTCCCGTCTCATATTCCTTAGTCTTTCTTCTTGTTTGTAGTTTCTTCTAGTTTTTGTTTTTGGGTCTTTAATCCCGCTTCTTTCGACCAAAAAAAACAAATGTAAAGTAAAAATTTCATCACGATATATACATCAGTACTTAATTTATTTATAATTACGAGTGTAGTCATATGTTTTACAATTTAAAAATTTCATTTTGTAATGTACTAGTCTCGTGTCTCGTATTAAAAAATATATATAAAAAAAACTAGGGGTAATCACGTCAAAACAGTACGCAATCAGATTTTTATAAAAACGCCACTCCCTCTCCTCGAACAAATTTACAACTGAATTTCACCTATCCAATTTCTAGGGTTTCTCTCATATTTTTCTCCAGGTAAATTCCCCTTTTTAACTAATCTTTTATGTTAATTCTTATCTAATTTTAATTATCCTTTGTTTTTGTTGATGGAATCCTGTAAATCTGTTTTTCAAATTCTTGAATTTTATGTAATGTGTTGTAGATCTAGAATTTGTGAACAGTTCTATTTCTTGATGTGTGATTGTTTATCTCAATTGCGATATTTGAAGTAGCAGTCGTTTGATGCAGTTCTCGATGTAATTTTTATTTTGGGTCATTCAAAAAGTCTTTTGTATTGCCAAGGTAAGGCTGAGTACGTCCAACTATTGCAATTTGTGGGAGCCCTTATTATTACTCTCTCCGTCTCAATCATTTGTTTACCTTTTACTATTTATTTATGAGGGGTATTTTTAATCAAATGTAAACAACTGAGCTAGATAAAGCGAGTAATTCAGAAAATGATGTTTTGAGGTATTCTGCTGAATTAATTGAATTTCATATTATATGAAAGATTTCATTAAATGTTGTACGTATCAAGCTTTCGGTGATCTTTTGTTTTTTTACTCGATATTGGAAGTGTCCTAATTATTAGGATTTAATCATCGGATTGTTATCTGCAAATAGTCTAAGGTTAGTGACTGGTGAAGAATATGTTTTGAGAAAATCAGGTTAACCTGAGCAGAAATTTAATGTGTTTGGTAAAGCTTTCTAGTGTGATGTCTCAACATATTTGCTGGGCGAATGCTTAGTTATAAAAAAACACGCCTTAAAAACATCTAGGCATAACCACTTAAGGCATAATTTGGTGCTAGCTATAATGCTTAGGGATGATTGATAAGGCGCATCAGATTCAGCTTAGTAATTAGTGGTCGAAACAGTCTTACACTCTGAGACGGTCCCATAATGTAGAAAAGACAACTCATTTATTAACCATAAATGAATGACTTTATAGTAATTGATCGTCTCACGATGTGAGACCGTCTTGCTCTATAATTTGTGGATTCAACTAGCTTGGTGAATTGAGAATTTGAGAATTGAGACACGTTATTATTCAATATCATTAGTTTTTTTCGAAGTTTTTTTGTTGTACCCTTTTGAGTGCCCATTGTCCCTAGCTTTTACAATCTAGCTAGCTTGGTGAATTGAGAATTTGAGAATTGAGACACGTTATTATGCAATATCATTAGTTTTTTTCGAAGTTTTTTTGTTGTACCCTTTTGAGTGCCCATTGTCCCTAGCTTTTACAATCTAGATAAGTACATCCCTGTCCTCTTTATAAAATAAAAAAAAAATGCTTTTTTTTTTTTCCACATAATAATAACTTTTTAAAATATGGAATGGAATTTTTTTTACAAAATTTGTGTGCCTCATGTGCATGAGGCACTCCCCTTTGCTTGCGCGTTGTATCATGGAACTTCGTACATTTCCAAACTAATAATTCATATATTGAAATACATAACTAATAGCGTATTTTTTGGTGGGGTTTATTTTGTTAACAGTGTAAATGTGTTTGTAAGAATGTATGATGGATGTTGATGTCAAGAAAAATTAGAGACATGCTGTGTGTAGGTCACAGCCGTGGTTTAACTTGTTTTTGGTCCTTTCTTTCTTTCTGATATACTGGACTCCATGAAATTAAGCTTCACATCTAACAAATATTTTACTGAAATGCCTGATTATAGTTGTTTGAAGCTGTTTGTATAATTTGCTTGGGAATTGTCAGGTTTCAGAATGATGAGGCCAATCTTTTGTGGGAACTTTGACTTTGAAGCTCGTTCATCAGATTTGGAACGTCTTTTTAAGCGTTATGGCGCGGTTGATAGAGTTGATATGAAATCTGGTAATTATCTCATTTTGATTGTCAGACATTCACTGGTGCATTTACATTGTTCAGTTGCACTCCAAAGTTTGTTGAAACAAATTGTTTTTAATTCGCAAATCTTTTTGGGGGTGAACACCGAGCAGTTGTCGTACTATAAAAGGAGACATGACAGTTTTCTACCCGTGACGGATAAATAATGTGGGATGTTGTCTGTGTATAAATAGAATTGATAAACAATCAGATCTTTTTCATCCATTGTTAGCAACAGAGCGTTTAAATTGTTCTGTTGCACTTTTAAGTTTTATGAAACATTTTCATGGATTGTAAGATCTGGAACTCGTGATTTTATTTTTTGAGGGAAAAGAATCCAGGAATAACTTGCCTTTAACTTTTTCAGCTTCCCTAAACGTTTATTTGTTCTAATTTTAATAAGCACCTCGTTGTCCTGTCTATAGTAGAAGTGTCACTTCAGCTTCTTGTTTCACTTTTCTTTGGGTTTATTGAATTCCTGCTCTAGAAAGTTAGCAATATAATTAAGTTCAATCTGCATTTTTCTTCAAAATATGAAAGAAGACATGCAAGTTGTCTGTCCAGTCAAGGTAAATAATGTTGGATAAATTGCATTGTGGACCTGCGGCTTTTCCTATTTATAAAGATGATTTTATATTGTGGCAAATCTGGCAATCAAGTGGACACCAGATTTCCTTCCTGCCAACTTCAACCATCTGGGAGCTACTATGTTTCAGAAGTTCATAAATTTTGATGATGGTCCTGCAAAGATAGAGCAACAGATCTCCCCTCCTCGGCTTCTTACCCATGGAAGAATTTGAATAATGTTCTCAGGGCCTTATCTGCGATCCTCTCTTGGATGGATATCTTGCCCAGTGTTGCTATAGGGGTTCAAGACTATTTAAAAAGTGGTTTTATAAAATTTTAAACCCCCGTACTCAATGGTTTCTTTGACGCAGGATTGTCTTGTATTTCTGGCCTGTCTGTCTTTCCTCTCCTTCCTCAAAGGAGAGCCCGTCTGATCCATTCCGATGGCACTCCTATCATATAGTTGCACCAGACACCATTGTCTTCCGTTCCATTCCTTGTGACATTTGTCCAGGGTCTAATCTCAGACATGTTTCACGGTACTTAATGCCGACCTCACAATGGAGGCAGCAGCATACTTGGAGATGCCCTCCTTATCCCTGACATACCATGACATTCACTTTTGGAATTTGTCCTTGACATCATTTAGTCCATTACAGAAGGTCTGTTGGTAAACACACACAGCTTTCTAAATTCCAGTGGTTTATAGAACTTTGGTTAAGGATTGTTTCTATTATATGCTTGATATCTAAAACTTCTGGCAGGGATATGCTACAATTTCAATGGGGTAGTTCTGAAGGTGTTGATCAAGCTTAATTGAGCTTTAACTTGCAGTTCCATCAACTGATATCTCATTCTGTATTTTTTGTTTTTATAGGATTCGCATTCATATATATGGAGGACGAGAGAGATGCTGAATATGCCATTAGAGCACTTGACCATATAGAATATGGTAGGAAAGGGCGGAGACTTCGTGTCGAGTGGACAAAGGTAATTTCTGAAGATACATAAAATTCTTTTCATAAAAATCAAGATATTCTCTCTGGTATGCTACGTTGTCTTTTTTTCATTTTGTTCTATTTTGCTTTATTGCTGTAGCATGAACGAGGTGGCAGAAAACCCGTCAGTACAAAAAAGTCAGCTAATCTGAGGCCTTCAAAAACGCTGTTTGTGATTAATTTCCCGTATCAAACTCAAACAAGAGACTTGGAAAGACACTTTGATCCATATGGGAAGATTGCAAATGTTAGGATCCGGAAAAATTTCGCATTTGTTCAGTATGAATTCCTGGAAGATGCCATTAAGGCTCTGGAAGCCACAAACATGAGGTTAGTGTTATGAACAACACAATTGTTGTTAAATCTATTAAAACCCCTTGGTGGGCTCAATGAATTTTTTTCTTTCTCTTCATTGTGCAGCAAATTTCTTGATCGAGTCATCACTGTGGAATATTCTGCCCGTGGTGATGATGATGACAATAGAAGGAATGGCCATAGCCCTGACAGGAGAGATCGTGATAGATCACCTGACAGGAGGAGACGCTCACCAAGTCCTTACAAGAGAATGCGAAGAAGTCCTGACTATGGAGCCGGCTCGAGCCCTCTTGCCTATAGAAGAGAGAGAGCTAGCCCTGTATATGGGAATCAATCAAGCCGTAGTCCTCGTCGAGTAGAAAGAGGCAGTCCCGAATACAACCGTAAAAGGAGTCTTAGCCCTCGCAGTGACAGAAGAGCATCTCCTGTGTACCGTGGTCGTGGCCGAAGTAGGAGTCGTAGCCCTCGCAGAGTAGAGAAAAATGGGGATGCTTATGGTCGTCAGCCAAGCTTGAACACCAGTGATAGGGAAGAAGGGGCCATTCTTGATGACAAAGATGAGAATGGCTATGGTCGCCAGCCAAGCTTGGACACCAGTGATAGGGAAGAAGGTGCCATTCTTGACGATGATCCAGAACCGGGCAGCCCTATTAGAAAATCTATTTCAAGAGACAGGCCTATTCGTGAATCGAGAAGCCCTGTTGATGAGAGATATAGGTAAATCTGGCTTAGTAATAGTCACATATATCGTTTAATTCCCAGCAAATACTTATTCTGAACAAAATTCATTCACTTACCAGCTAATCTAATTGGGTGAGGTATTTGGTGGGGCGCTCATGACTTTGGTTCAAAGTTCATCTCCATCAAAACTACCCTAGGATATCGTTTGCACTATAAAACCAATATTTTATTCATGTGTTTGTGTAGATGTGTGCGTCATTTGCTTTCTGGTAGCATCAAAACTGTTTTGGTTCCTCTACACAAATCTTATTACTCAGTCATGCTGTTTTCTTTGCTTATATGTGCTTTGATGATTGCAGTCGGTCGCCTCTGACTAGGGAAAGATCAGAGTCTTGATCTTTCGATGGCAGTCGACGTTTTGCTGCTGCTGTGGAGCTATGCTTGTCCGTTGGCTACCTCCTATGACGAGCTTCTTGTAATCTGTCAGACTGTTGGTAGTTTGTAGTGAATGTCTCTGTCTGTATTCATGTGTTTGTAAGGCAAAACGGTTACTTTTGCTTGTCATTTACCGTACTAGGCTGCTGAATGTTGTAATCTTTTTGCTTTGGTTATTGCTTATTAGACGGAGTTAAGTTGCTTGGTACTCTGTATTTGAATAGGCTAAATGTTAGGCAGATAGTAACTGGTATCATAAATAACAGTTTCAGCTTTTTCCTCATTCTTTCTCTCGCATTGATCCTAATTTTTGTAAAATTCCTCGGGTCATACGCTTTACTAAAATACTTGTCGCGAAATAGTAAAATTATTAAAGAATCAAATAGATTAGCCCTTGTTGGCTAAGATTAGCCAGTATCCAAATAGTTTGCTTGTTGGCTGATGTTAGTTCTGGATTATCTTCATTGTTAATTTCTGAAGATAAATTGTTTTTATGCTCGGCAATGCATAAATAAAAGTACAACGTGCATAAATTAAGAAGAGCAAGTCTTGCATAAAATGATTTTATAGTAAAACATTATAAAACCACTCATAAAAGACGATATGCCCTTGTTGGAAAAAGCAGTAGTGGGGAATCTTAATTTCAATAAGATTATTCAAGTAATTATCACTCGCTTTTACAATAACACTTATCTAAAACAATTTTACACAATAGTGTGTCAAATGAGAAAGGGTTGTTCACCTTTTTTTTTTTTTTTTTTTTTTAGTTTATAGAGAAGTGGTAGATTCGGTGTATAAAAGTTCACATGTAAATGAAGAACCAATTTGTCTAGTAATAAAGTTATCGCAAATCGTATTTCAGACCTACTACTTTTCGTCTGAAGCTTCTCGGGCGACTGTGACCATTTTATGGTTAAATATAACCACAATGGTACAATTAGTATTACAACTTTATGACAACTTGTTTTTCAATAGGGTCACATTTGGCAATAAAATGGGTACAAAATCTCGTCTTATTGCTTCACACCAAAATGACCCGTCTGAAGCAAGACCAACTGTAATGTTATAAATAAGGATACTTGTGATTTGATTTTGATTTTAAATCTCCTAGTCAAACTTCTCTTATATGCATAGTAAACCGATAATGAGTCGTAGGACTCATACCTGGTACTATTTAACACAAAATTAGAAAATTTGAAATTGGACGGACTACCGTCCCCTAGAAATTTATAGGTGTCTATCAACATAGCATATGTTATTTCCATTTAATTAAAGGGTGTATAATGGGTTGTATTTAAGCATTTAATATTTTTCATATTTGGTATTAATTTAGGTATTTAAGACCAAATTACACATAAACCAATGCAATAAATGCATATATTAATAATCTTTTTCCCTTAATTTAATAGTTTATTTATCCTACGAAAAATTATAACAAGATATTTTAATGTTTCAAAATTGAGTCACTATCACAAATTGATAAAACCAACAATTTTCATTAAAAAAAAAAGTCAAGACACATAAAATTTTGAAAATAATAAATTTGACCCGTCATTGCAAATTGCAAGCGAGGCATGGGTCTTACTCAAGAAAAGACAAGTAAACTGTGTGCTACACCTAATTTAAGGTGACAATTTCATTGTTTGTAATAAGCAACCAAATATCACAAGCTTGTTTACAGCTATTGGTGGTCACATTTTTGCTTCCTAATTGTATTACAGCTTGAATATTTCCGACTAGTATGCCATCTATTTCGGATGATAATTAATAATTTTGTGGGTCATCTTCACTCTCTCCCTCTCTTTTTCATGCTTTTCAAGAATTAATCTCCTCTTCATGTTTCATGATAAATAAGGACTTTAATTGCCTAATTGGTCAATGTATAATCACTTTGCCATAGAGTCAGGGACACTTGTTTATAAAGCGGTTTTACTGGTTAAAGATGTTTTAACGTACTGATTACAACGGGTGTATTGTCACGCCAAGAGCTCGAAGATTCGGTTTCATGTTGATAACAACAATTTAGAATCGCATATAACTTAAAATGTTCAAGTATTCTCATGTCTCAACGGAGACTATGTTCTTTCTGGTTGAACTAGACTGAACACTGAACTGAATGGAGTTGAATTGAACTGAATGAAACTAAACTGAAGTGAATAGAGTTGAACTTAACTAAAATAAGTTGAAATTAAGTCCAAAAAACATAGCATCGTCTTTACAATTAATTGAAATAGTCCTCACAAATCAATAAAAACACAAATAATAGAGGCATATATAGATAATACGAATTTAATTGCTTTAGGGATTTGTTTCGAGTTATTTCGACTTATCTTAAGGTAATATTTTAAAAATTGTTATAACTTTTACAACAATTATTGCGCGAGATCGTACTGTTAAATAGTGTATAACAGAACAAGGTTCTTTTGTATGTCAAATACCTAAATTATCGATACTGATAAATGAGTGTTGAATCAATTAAGAAATCGTATTAAACCCTGAAAAACAATCTAATTTATTTTTTATTTTATTTGGATTTTATAGGCTAAAAACATCTCAAAACATTTTATCCATGTTAAATATCCAAGCTCAATTTCATGAACCCTTGAAAAGGAACAATGACACATAAGGAATTGAAATTTCTTGGAGTGATTTACTTGACTCCATAAAAATAATCACAAGAATCCTACCTAGGTATCAAATATTGACACGTTATTAAAGATTTTATCTTATGTTCATATTCATTCTAAAAATACAAAACTTGCATGAATAATGAAATTCTAAACAAACAAAAAAAAACAACAACTGTCAAAATAAATTATTAATTCTTTTGTCTTTCATTGAATGTATCACGTAAATGTCACAAAATTCAAATAAATCTCTTAGAAAAAAGTTAACTTTATTGACAATAATAAATATATATAATATAGTATTAAAGTTAATTAAATTCGAATTGCATGCATAAGTGTTAGCCGAAAGAAAAAAATTCAAGATGCTTTGCTTATTCACAATTTCACAATCGCTTGTAATAAAGATGGTGTTTGACTGTTTGTCAATGTTAATTTCTAACCTCAACTTTTTACTTTTCACCTTTTTTATTATCTTTTATCTTGGCTAATTGATTTCTTATTTTTCTCGTGCTATGGACTAATGTATAAACAGTCTAATGTGTATGTCCATGTAAGAAAAAGAATGTGGGATTGGACGTTAAAAATGTCTTTCTAATTAGTGGCGGAGCCAGTATTTGAATTTAGGGGTTGATAAATTTTAAAGGGGGCGAATGGATAATTTTATAAAGTACACTCGAAAAAATTTCAGAAATTTAACTAAAAATTACGAAAATTTTGTCGCCGGGGTAATGGCCCCTGCTACCCCACTACACCCAGCTCCACCACTGTTTCTAATGTCTGGTTATAACGATGATATACATTATTTAAGATCGCTTATAACAAGATAATACATACACAAAAACGTGTTAAATGTAAAACTAAACATGTATGAAGTATTTAGATAGAATGCTATTTGACTCGGGTACGGAATACATGACTTACCAAGTGTTGTATTTTTATGATGATACTCCGTAATACTTAATTACCTCAAGTGTACAATTTTTTTATACACCCTAGTCAATAATAAATCTTTTTTTTTTTTTTTACTTTATTTGGATTCAGCTTAGTTATTTATGAAAAACACTTCAAATTCAATATTCTCATTGGTTTGGTGCACATAGGAACACTCAGTTTACCAAGATTCAACTACATATTCAACTTTCACAAATTCTCATATGCGACGGTCTCATGTGCGACCAATAAAGAAGTGACCATTTTTTTTCACTAATAATGACCACTTTTAATTAAATAATGGCCACTTTTTATGGCATATGATAACTACTATTTAACTTTATATACTTAAAAATGATTGAAATTAAATATACTGCCAAATGTAATTGATAAGAATATACTCCCTTCGTCCAATCATTTGTTGTCCTATTCCATTTTAGAGTGTTTGATCAGTCAATTGTTGTTATTTCTATTTTAGGATTGTATTTGATGAGTAATTTGATACTTCACAGTTAATTTATTTCACTTATCATCTTATAATTGTCTTTCTTCTATTTCCGTGGCTTTTATGTCAAAACCAAAAAACATCAATTAATCGGAACAGATGGAGCATACGATGTCTATATGAAGGCAAATTCTCATTTGTGACGGCACTATTCCGTCACATCACAAGCTTGTGACGTGAGACAAAAAGCAAGTGGGAAAGCAAGTGGAAAAGTGAGTGGGAGAGAGACTGTGAGACGTCACAAACTTGTGACGGTCACAAGGGAGACGGACTGCTATATGAAATAATAGAGTACACTAACTTTTTATTGGAACCTTTTTAGCCCGTTTAATTTGCATCCAAATGTTTGCTGGAGGTATCGAAGTTGTCTAGCTAGTTTGCAATTTGTATACTTAATAAATTTTGTCAGTGCAACTTCTAATTCCATTATAAGTTCTCCAAAGTTTTCAGTGCCACACTAAAGTTACATGTATGCACTAGATCGCTTTTATACGGGAGCATGTGAAACGTAGACTTTCTAAAACTGACCTGATTTATATTCGAGTTGTACTCTAATAAAAAATGATATTGACCTGATCTAAAATACTAACCTAATCATTCAGTTCTACTAGAATGATAACTGTGAGACCTGTATCCCTAAATAACTTTATAACAATACAATACACGAGACAACCTTTACTAAGAGCGACCCAAAACCGATCACCACCGGGCCAAATTCATGCCAAACTTGAATTAACCTGTTTACCTATGAAAAATTATCGGATTTTTCCCATGGTACCCTCGAATTTTGGCAGATTACACATGGTACCCATCATTTTAAGTTTCTACATATGGTACCCCCGTGTTCACCTTTTCCTTTCCCAAAATACCCTTAACCTGCTTTCCGTTATGACGCCGTTATCTTTG
>VHZZ01010839.1:0-42438 GCA_009801015.1 Silene noctiflora | reverse complement strand
TACTTTAATATTTCTCTTAATTCAAATGCTCTTTAAACTTGAAGAATGAATAATGCCATTCCCGTCCAGCATATCAAGAGTTAAAATTCCATATGTGATCTTTTTGGATATTTCTCAGATTTGGACTCAGATGGATCTTCAAGTCACTACGCAGTAATACCATGTAAGAAATGACCTAAATCAAAAGTTTAGACTAATGGTTAAGACGTAATCGATAGCAAGAGATGTAGAAGCTCTTCAACATTACCAAGAGTTTTTTGTAGGTCGGGCCTCCTTTACGTTGCATGAAAAAAATACAAGATGGAATGATACTTTCCTTTTTGTAAACTCAACCTAATTGTTTCTCAAATTGGTTCAACATTAAGGGACCCTTTGTTGATCACTTGTATTGTACTCATGCCCTTTGTTTGGCTGGCTAAGGGAACATCGATCCTTATATATTGGTGGCAGGGTCCCTTTTTTTGCATGTGTGTTGTCTCCCTTTACTTCTTTTAGTTTCATTTTTGGGCTCATTTTATTATAATTTGATTTGTATTTTAGTAGTTGTGATGCATTATTTGTGCTAATCTCAAAAATAATAATGTCATAATTAATAATTTAGTAGTTGTGATGAATTATTTGAGTTAATCTTAGAGCTATAATTGGCCATTCTTTCTTTATGTACATATAATTAAATTTGTTTTATTAATAGTAATCTTTAATCATTCTCCCTATGTTCTAGTTAGTTATTTACTTTTACCTATCAAAAGCATTTTCAATGTAAAAAGGTAAAGAAATAAACGAGACACCTCAAAATAAAATATAAAATAAGTAGACAAATAATCGGAACGGAAGGAACATGTACATGCATATGTAACACCACCCTTTCTTTCATGTCCATATTAGTGAGACATTATATAATCCCCAACTATATAAAAAGTTTAGTTAAAATTCAACCACCCGACTGATTTAATTTGTAATCGTTAAACAAATAGGATGAATCAATTATTCTCATTTGATTAATTTATGTTTTTGGTATGGAGTAATCTTCTTTTTACTTCTTAATTAAGTTATGTGAGAAAAATTTCGAAAAGTAAAAAATATTAATTTTTTGGATTAAAAAAAAAGTAAAAAAAAAAATAATTACTTGAAATACATAGGACTCAAAAAGACACGTGCTAATATTAAATACTCCGTATGGGTTAGTCTAGTCATGGAGAAACAATCCATTTTTGAGTTTTCTTCCCAATGTAGCTAGGTATATCCTCTTACTTGACCATCTTGTCAAGTTTTTTGTTGACTTTTTTTTTACTAAATTGACTTTCATACAAACTTAGGAGAGACCGTGGCTTATTAATGTTAGTGAGAGACTTTTATTATAATAAGTATTTATTATTTTTATTTTATTTTTGTGTTTGTCTTTTTAGTCAATTTTTAGTGTATTTATTAGTTGTCTCTCATTAATATAGTGAAAGACGGTCTTTCAAAAGACTTCCTGATTTACTTTTGTTTGTTAAGACCAACTAACTTTTTGGTCCATCCTTTTTTTTTTTTAACTAAAAATAAAGTATGATTTTCTCCTTAAAAAAGAGTATGATTTTGAGAAAAATATTATTTTAATCTTGATTTATTATCTCATCTCGTATCTTATTTTGTTAATTTCTAACACATCAACATTTTATCATACTTATATAGGTCATATAAAAAAAGACTATGACATAAAATGAAATACAAAAATAAAATTGAGGACCTAAACTCGAATTGTGTAGAATCGTATAGGTTGTATAAGAATTGAGGGGTTGTCAAAACCGCACTATGGGATCGGAATCATCGGATACAGAAAATTCAAAGCATTATTTCCAAGTAACTAAAAAATTCCACTAATAAAAATGTAAACCAAAAGACACGGTCAACGCGTTAGAAAAGTGCATAAAGATTTTAATTAGAAGAAGCTGCGTATCGACTGTTATTTGTCATTATAGCCCATTTTATTAGAACCTTCTTTTGTCTCTTTTGCATCCTCCATTACCATAACAATCCAGGTCTAAACGCACTTGCACGTCGTTAGTTTTCGACTCAGTCTACACGTTTATTCTTTTCTTCTACGTATCACTGCATTGGGTCATTACTAGTAAACTCGAAGAGGTCTTAGTTTCATATGAAGCTCTATCCAAGGAATGTCGACAACAGTAACATCGATGCTTGACTTAACTCCCTAATTTGCTAGCCAATCCGTCGTTCTATTAGCTTCCTTGTAATTAATAGTGCTCAAGTCTTACCATCCAGCTATTAGCTTCATGATCAGTTCTACTATTTCAATATATCAATCACCTGATAAATAAAATTGTTCATGGGATCGTTCCGTCTATTGATCCGACCCACTTGTCCATGAGCCGGAAATTTAACATAAGTCTCTCCTATGTCTCCTATGTCTGCCTCACACCCGCTAAAATCAGTTTCTATTGACAAAATGTCAAATTTCGAACACGAGTATATTTTAAAAAAATGTCTACATTCCAACGAGGCTTTGTTATTTTCACACATTAAGTGAGTCTTGTATGGTTGTATCATGAAAGAGTGAACTATATTTATGTAAATTCAGTTAATTAGGATATCTTGGACAATGCACGACCAAGTGACCAACAAACAACAAGTTCGTGCCTAACATGATATTATTATTAATTATTAATATTGATAACATTAGAATTAGACTAATCATTAAACGTGTGATGTCTTAAAATTGCCTTAAGAGAGCAAAAAGACTAAATAGTTTCCTTTTAACTTGCATGTGAAGATTTAGCCATTTTACCGTACTAAACCCCTCTTTGGTCCCTCGATTAGGGTATCTATAGGCCCTCTTTAAACTCTAAGTCACGTTGCTTTTAATCATGGATTAACAAATCTAAACTTTTTCACTAATTTCTTAACATCATCACTTGAAAGCATTTCTTTTCAATGAGAAATGAGAAATAAGTTAGCACTAGTAGTTCGCATTGGAATTAAAATTATTAAACAAATAGTTTGTTTCATAAATATTATAAAATATTGTAAATTTTTTTTGGTGATAGCAAGCATTTTATAAAATAAGAACGTACTACAGCATAAGAGAATGTCATTTTTTAATTGGTTAAATGGTTATTTAATACTATTTTCATTTAATGAGATACTCCGTATTTCATATACAAAAGAAGTCTTACACCATAACTATTTAACTGTTTAATTTTTTTTAAAATGTTTTACAAATTACAACTTGATTATTTCTTTATCTTTTCTTTTAAATTTTCTTATTGTATTTATTTATATAGAAAGTTTACTAATATTATGTATTGTGAAGACTCTCATCATCGGCTAATTTAAGATGATCTACGTTAATAATAAATGATAATTTTTATGTATGAACAATTAGTATCATTACATATAGAGTTATGGATGGTGACTTGTCATCCAATAACAATATCTACAAATAATTTAGGAGGCGTTTGGTTGGGGGTTTATAAGAAAGGGAAAAGGAAACAAAGTTACCGATTTCCTTTGTTGGTGTTTGTTTGACACAAACAAAGGGAATGAAACTCCCTTCCTTACCCCTCAATTTATCTAATTCCTTACCCCCCACCCCCAAGGTATGAGATTTCATTACCCTTGTTACCTTTCAATCACCTTATTCACCAACAACCACACTTGCGACTACCACCACACCAGCCACCACCATAATGCCGCCACCACCGCCGCCGCCGCCATGACGCCACCGTCACCGCCACCGTTGCCACCGCCATGACGCCACCACCACCATCACAACCACCCCACCTAGACAACCCGCACACCAAAACAAACCACAACCCACCAATCTTCTCCTCAAGTACCCCGGACCGCCGGATTTCGAGGGTAGGGGAGGGTTTTTTTTAGGGTGAAGAGTGACGGTTGTGGTGTTGGAGTGGGGTGGGGCGGCGACGGCAAGTGGGCGATAGTGTCGGGGGGGGCGATGTGGTGGGGTCTCAGCGGGGTGGGGAGACGATGGTTACAGCCATTTTTCAGTAAATAAGTGGTTGTTTGTGGTGGTGTGTGTTAGTGGTAGGACTGAGAGTGGGTGGACCATTAATTCCCTTTCTTGATGTAACCAAACAACTAGTTAAGTTTTAGGTAATCTCTTACCTTCCCCCCTCTTACCCTTTCTAATTTCATTTCCCTTTCCCTTTCTCTAACCAAACGCCCCCTTACTCTCTTTTCATTATTTTTGTACGGAAATAAAGGTAAATAAATGACCAAAAAAAGTATAAGATAATGCCGTGATTATCTTGTGCTTTGTTTATGACCTGAGACTATGCCTTCTAGATTTCGAGCGGGTCACTCTCTGATGGCTTACCTAATATGCGTGTTTTGCAAGTTATCGAGTATATTCGGTGATTTACCCAGTGCGAGTCAAAGATAACGGCCGCGGACCCCGTCACCCAAAAAATTGTTTGTGATTATAATATATGGAGTAATTATTGTGGTACATAAACTAGTATCGCCAACTATCATTTTGCTTTTTTTCCTAACATCACAATCTCATTCTCTTCTTTAAATTTTCCTTACAACTTTTTATTTTTTTAAATCATAAACATACAAAATTTATATCCATACTTTACATACTTCAATTGTTCTAAACCGTTAATCCAAATTGCCTCTTTGGTTAACAAATCATCAGACCGCCATCAAATCTACAGTCTCACCTTTCAACATTAAAAAATATTCACCATATATGTGACGGTCCAAATTTATAAAAAAAGAATTCAAAAAGGCATAACTTTTATAACACACGGTCCATCCACACACTATTCTTCCCCCATTATATATATAAGCACCCTTCTTGTTCCCATTTTCCCCAAATTCCAACTCCCTCCATTTTCATCTTTCCTATTCAAAAAAATAAAATTAAAAAATTCTCTCCAATTATGTGTAACCAAACTAATCACCCGGTTGATACGAGTATTACGGTCCGATTCTTTGAGCCAGATACTGATGTACATGATGTTCATGCTCCTTTGTTGCCCAAATCCCCTACACCCACCACAAAAATATCTCCAATTTCCTTACCACAAAATAATCACCATATAAAGATCATTTCTACCCCACATACAAAAATAAGTAAAGATGAGGTAAAAAGTTGTTATAATCACCCTTGTTTACCATCATCCATACAAGAAACAAAGCTAATAGCTGACATTGCTCTACCTATGATTCTCACAGGTCTATTAGTCTATTCAAAGTCAATGATTTCGACGATGTTTCTAGGCCGGCTAGGCGACCTGGCCTTAGCTGGCGGGTCCCTAGCCTTAGGCTTTGCTAACATTACGGGATACTCACTTCTCTCTGGTTTAGCTATGGGAATGGAACCTATTTGTGGTCAGGCCTACGGCGCTAAAAGACATGCGCTATTAGGCCTGACCCTACATAGAACCATCCTACTACTACTCCTCGCCTCCCTCCCAATTTCCATGTTATGGCTCAACATGGAGAAAATTCTTCTCCTATGTCGCCAAGACCGGGCCATAGCGGCGCAAGCCCAGGCCTACTTGTTGTATTCCCTACCTGATCTGTTTGCCCAGTCTATTATCCACCCATTGAGAATATACCTCCGAACCCAATCCATTACCTTCCCGCTCACCCTGAGCGCGGCTCTGGCAATAGGGCTTCACCTTCCGATAAACTGGCTCATGATCGTCAAATTCAAACTCGGTGTCAAAGGAGTGGCGATTGCCGGAGTCGTAACTAACTTCAACATGATCATATTTCTCGTCATTTATATGGTATTTTCCGACTCCTGTAAAAAAGGGTGGGCGCCAGTGACTAAGGACAGTTTTCAAGGCTTCTCGAAACTGCTTAAACTCGCTATTCCAAGCTGCATTTCCGTATGCTTAGAATGGTGGTGGTACGAGATCATGATTTTACTATGCGGGTTATTACCCAACCCGAAAATTACTGTCGCTTCAATGGGTATCTTAATTCAAACAACATCGCTCATTTACGTATTCCCATCCTCGCTAAGCGTAAGCGTCTCAACCCGAGTTGGAAACGAGCTTGGAGCGGGTCGGCCTAAACGAGCCAAACGAGCAGCCACAATGGGCTTATTTTTCAGCTTTCTATTAGGATTTTCCGCTGTTTTTTTCACGTTTTCCGTTAGAAAAAAATGGGCCAACTTGTTTACAAATGACGAAGATATTATTAAGCTGACCGCATTAGTGCTGCCCGTAATTGGATTATGTGAGTTAGGAAACTGCCCGCAAACTACGGGCTGTGGAGTTTTACGTGGTACCGCTCGGCCTAAGGTTGGTGCTAATATTAACTTAGGATGTTTTTATTTGGTGGGTATGCCGGTTGCACTCTGGCTCGGGTTCGTGTCTGGGTTTGGGTTTCGAGGATTGTGGTTGGGCCTTTTAGCGGCCCAAGCTTCGTGTGTGGTGGTTATGATGGTGGTTATATACAAGACCGATTGGGAAAATGAGGCCGAAAGAGCAGACGAACTTACTGACCATAACTATGACGAACAACAAGCGGAAAAAAGTTATAAACAAGATCATCCAATTCTTGTTTAATTTCGAAATTCTTTTATTACATTTTGTGTATGTGTATGTGTTTTGTTTTTTTTTTTTTATTTTTGGAATTTTTTTGTGTATCAATTAACTAGAACTAACAAGTAATAGGAAAATTCAATAGGTAATTTTTATTTTTATTTTTCGAAACCTCCATATTTGTACTTGTAAAAAAGGAGAGTAGAAGGAGAGGTAATTCTAAAGGGAGATAAATTAAATATATATACTCCATACTGGAAAATGTATGTTAATTCTATTATAATTTAAATTGATGAAAATTTAAACCGATAAATTGAAGTTAATTCGATATATATACAAGTACGGTGAGACAAATTTGGGTATCATTATCTAACGTTACAAGCTTTGTGTACCAAGTTATGTACGACGATTGACCGGTGATTGCTTCTAAAAAAGTTTGTCAGCTAAGTTATGTCTTTGTTTATGTCGTACAAACATACAGCAAAATTCCATCATCTGTGATGGTTGTGAGTTATAACAAGATAAATGTAGATAAGCATTTCGATAAAAAGTGATCACCAAAATGGAAACTTTCTAATTTATTATAAATTGAATTTTATTTTTTTATCATAAAATGGTCACTTTTTCTTTTTCGTTAAACTTAGTAGTACTATCTCAAGGAAGACAACCCGTTTTGTTGTACTCGAATTTTTTTTTTTTTTTTGTAACTAAGTAGTCACAATTCACAAATGAGCTACTAGAAATGTATCTAACCTCACTAGCTAACTCTGCTTCTAGAATTTTGGATAATGTTATAACGAGAGCTTCAGTCTTAAAATTTAGTGACATGATTAGGATGTAATTAAGCTAAATTGGGGTGAAAATTTTAATTAAAAACTTAAAATTTTTATGCTCCAGTAAATACGAGCACCCCTGCTAGCCCTCCCGTAGCTCCGCCGTTGTTAAGATAAGACACATTTATGAATTAACGAATATTATATTAAAGTGAAGTACTTAATTTGATCCTTACATGATTGAGTGTGAGCTAAGCATGTATTATTATGAAGTTGAAAGTACAATTAACATGCTAATTATTGTCCGTACCTAGTTAATAACAAATTAAGTCAATAGAGTATTAGAAGACTATCTCGAAATCTTTGAAGATCTTCATAATTAATGAATTAATATTGTATCTTAGTATCTTACACATAATTATTAAGTACATAACCCTATATGTAGCTCATGAGACCTTCAAGAAAAAGACCCCGTCTCCTTGGAGCTATGAGACACCAAATTACTTGGGAGGTTGAGAAACATAATAAAATTTAATAATTCAAAACAATGCAATGCACTCATTATAGAGTGTAATGCAGTAAATTATACACTTTACTCAACTACATGCATTAGTAAATTACAATTTGCTATGTATGTATAAATAAACAATTTTTCAATAATTATATACGAGTAGCTAAAAGTACCCTTTTTTTTTCTTAATTATTAATGCTTTGAAAAATGTAGAGAATATACAATACATGGAAAATGATAAAATGACATATAAACAGTGGCGGACGGGCGGAGTTAGGGGAGGGCTAACAGCCTAACAGAAGAGATTTCACTGCTAATGGATGATAATTTTGAAGTTTTCTGTTAAAATTTTCATTTTTTTCAAGTTTACCTTATTTATTATTATCCATTCGCGTCCGCTGAGTTTAAATTCTGACTCCACCACTACATATAAAAGATTGTTAAGTACAAACTATATATGGCTATTTATATGTTCTAAGTGGTAGACATAGTGACCTAATACTAGCAAATACTATTGAGAAGTAGAGAATGAACAATGCTAATAATATTGATTAAGTTGAACATTAATTTACCGTCAAATTTACGCCTAATAATAATAGTCTATTATTACATTCTACATAAGTTGACTTGAAATTAAGCATGGAAAATGTCGGATTGTTGCATGATCGGCTAAACTCCATAAACGTGTACAAGTCAATCAAGTTTATGGTAGACATTGAACAATTGCCAAATAAATTAGTCTACATGTACTTAATCTACTAGTCATTACCATAACACTATACAATGTTGGGGCCTATGGAGATAAGGTCCATGCGATACTACATCGATCCCTCCACTTTTTTGTATATATCATGTATATCCATTTTTCGGTTCAGTACTCTGTATATGATAATGAAAGTAATTTGAATAAATTCTGTATTTTATAACATTAGATTTATAACGAAATATTGATTTGATTAGAAATACAGTAAATTTTACAAAATTTAGTATTTTGTATTATGTTTTTTAACAAAAAATTCGAGATTAAGTAAGTGCCTTAAAATATAAGAGTATACAAAAGTAGGTTACTTTAAAACTTATTTGTATTATGATATTAATATCTCTTATTTTATTCGATTTTGATGAGGTTAATAGGTTACGAAAAATAATAATTTTAATTAGTTGACATTAACTAATCGTATGGTATTAAAAATAGAGAAACTAACCATCGTAATTAGTCAAAATCTGTCTTGTAGTAACCTTGCATGCGTAAGGAAACCCGTAATTTCTTGATTTAGACCTTGAGTTACGTTCTTACACTCAAGAAATCTCTTCGAATGGACCTCATTTTTGTCACAAATCAATCTTCTCACATACATTTGTAAATTTTACTTTTTACACTATACAAAAAAATGAAGAAATTATATGCCAATGCATGATTTGGACCATCTTGAACTATATATATGTGCCCTTAAGTTCGTGATAGTTTATGATTTATGGTTATTACGGCCATTGTTATGTATGGCTAAGCCTTTGGTTAAATGAAGAGCCAATTATTCATATAATTAAGTAGAGGTGGCAATCGGGTCATTCGGGTCGGGTCAAATCGGGTTGGGTTATATCGGGTTCGGGTTATGTTGGGTCGGTTCGGTTCATGTCGGGTCATCTTCGGGTCGGGTCATCAGCGGGTGGCAAGTCGGGTTGGGTCATTAGCGGGTCGGTGTCGGGTCAGGTTATCGACATATATTTTATCTTATATATTTAGTTTTAAATGATAATTTTATGTTTAAATAATAGGTAGGTGTATTAATTGTACTTTTAAGTGAAAATAATTAAGATGAATGTCAATTTGGTGTTATTTAAACCATTATTAAGCTAGTTCATTATCGGGTCATCTATCGGGTTTAGAAAATATCGGGTCACGAGTCGGTTCAGGTCAGGTTCGGGTTGGAAAATATAAGGCTACTATCGATTATTGGGTATTTGGGTCGATTCGGTTTCGGTTCACCCAATTATCGGGTCGGGTTTCAGGCGGCTCTGGTCGGGTCAGCTTTTCAAGCTCTATAATTAAGGTATAAGGGGTTGTTTGGTTCAACACGGGGAGATAGAGTTCCTAGGAAGTTAAGTTCATGTGAATTTGTAATTCATGTGAATTGCAAAAATGTTGTTTGGTTGTCACGTAGGAAGTGAATTCATGTGGGAAGTTGCACTTACCAAGGGGGGCTAGGTAAGCAACTTTCTACATTATGGAGGAATTAAAGTTCCTTGGGAAGTTCTAATTCCCATAAAATGGGCAACCAAACAACATTACATTAAGCTAATTCATGGGAAGTTCTACTTCCCATGATTTAAAGGGCCAACCAAACAACCCTAAGAGTGTAGCCAATTGTATGTAGGTATACAAACCTTCAACAAAATTTCAAGTGGTCATTCTATTATACTTCATACAAGTATATTTTATTATTTTATGTGCTTAACTTGAGCGTTAAACTAACTAGATGTTCAATCGAGGTAAAAGTTATTGTTGTCGATTGTTACTTGTTACTCTAATTTTTTATGACTTTTATGAATATGTAAGCTACAATTTAGAGTTGATCAAAAGTGGGTTTGGGTCGGATACGGGCCAGATCCAACTGCTAAAAAGGTGTCCGGTGGGTCTTATTTTATAGCCCGAGTGCGCTAAGCGGGCCAGTTTTCACTGTCCGTACCCGCTCACTTCAAGAGACCGGGCCGGCCCGTGGGCCTGACTAAAATCAAATACATAAATTAGTGTTTCTATTAAAACACGAGTTTGTTATGCTATTTCCCACTAAAACTTAACATTCTCTTTTAAAAGCTTACACTTAATAAAATATACTAATTTTCAAAAGATAAGTTTACTAGATTTTGGAAAAAAAACACAAGTTTGGTAATGTTTTCCTACAAACATCAAAAGTTCATTTTTGCCTTGGTCTTTGTGCGGCATTGTTGGCGACTACACTCATTCCATTGTAAATACTAGAAAGGTATTATATTTATACGACAATCTCGTTAGCATGTTCATTCTCGACGAATCTTTATACGACAAGTGTAAATACCGACAATCTCCCACTTATACGTAAGGCATAAGTACACATTTGCGCTACCTGATTGTTCTAGAGTGTACAAACTGGTTGAGGTTTTGAGGACTTTTGTGAGGTTACTTTTAATAGCGGGCTTAGCGAGCCGTCCATAGGAAATTTTGTTTAATCCAAGCCCGTCCATTTATTTTAGCAGGCTTAGTTTTCTTGTCCATAACCCATTTATTTTTTTTATTTTTCTTGTCCAAGCCCGCTATTTTAGCGGGCCGAACGGAGTAGTTATATGCTTCACCAAGGGACACATTGATTCATGAAGGGACACTAATATCTTTCTTCACATTCCGTGTATGCCTTGTCTCCGTCGGTACATTCCAATACCCTCAATATACTCCAATAACCATTGTGCATGGTTACATTTAACCATAAAATGGTCACATATGTTTATCTGAAATTTCAAACAAAAAACGACCATTTAAAACAAGAATTTACGATGTATAATAAACTGATAAAGGTCCTTAAAATNGGGGGGGGTGTTGGTGCTATAAACCTATAAAGGTCTCAAAGGCTAGAATAATGTAACGTGTTAAAGTTGGGAAGGTCCTTAGAGGGTTACCGAAGGTCGAAGAAAACATGTCAAAAATTGGGGCAAGGTCATTTGTGTGGTTTGCATATATGGCTCTCTCAATTCAAGTTTGCCACCCAAATTAATGGGCACGCCAATTATTTGACTTGTAAATTAATTACATATTTGACTTCATTTTCCTTATTTATATCGTGTACTCCGTATATGACAAAATATTAGGTAGTATTCACTTACTAAAAAAAGTAGGACACTTGAAAAATTTCATCAAATAAAAATTAACGTTTTACCGAACTACACTTGTTTGTTCAATTTATGTATTATTATTAGTCTTGCACTTTGAATTTCCTACGGTAAATATGGTCAAGTAGTTTGTGAAGATGAGAAAAAGTGTGCACACATTCGAGATTCGACTCGATCATCTGCCTGGCTTGACCGTTAACCATGCGCAACCAGTACTCTTGACTCTTGACTCATCTCTTGACAAAGATGCATGTCCACTGAATCTCATGTATCAACATCAACTTTGATGAATAATAACACTTGACACTATTTGTACTTGTAGACCATTTTATTTTCGAACTTATATATTACCTACATTGCTTTTTAACGTGTTCGAGTTTTGACTATGCAGTCATGTATCAATGAAAATAGAGCAAATTTAATTTCTAGATTAATCGTTTACCTTTTTACGAGAGGGATCGTTCAATTTGAATCAAAAGAGGACGCAGAAAGGAGTAGGAGATATAAGACTTTGTGGGGGGGTAAAAAAATACATGATTAAAATGATTTACAAGTGTACAAGTATTAAAATTACGGCGACTGTGGCAACAAAGTAGGGCGGTGGCATCTAGTCTAGGTCACAAAAATTGGCGGCTTACGTATTATATAACTCCCGCTATTTTCCTACTTTCCGTGTCAATTTTGGTTCTTTACCTCTCCAGGTATTCTTCTTTGTCGACAGCCGACATTTTATGCTCGCTTCGGTTCGTTCTTGTATAAGATCGTTATATAATATTTCTAGTGTTTGTTACTCTGTATTTATTTACAGCATTTTAGTTATAAAATGAACAGTACTTGTACTAGGAAATGAGAATGTTGCAGGCTTGCAGTTGTTTTTAACCAACTATTTTACACATTTTAAATCATTTTTTCTTCGAGGTTACTCGAAAATGATCCAATTTTATAGAACCTTACCGAAAGCGATGAGTATCGAGATGAGTCCATAATATTGCCTAGATTTCACAACAAAATTAAAAAAATGAGTCCGTAATATTGCTTCGATTTGATATGAAGAAATAACTTGTCTCAACCTGATTTGAAATAACTTTATGTTATAATATTGTTATTTTAAAAGATAACAAGAGTATTAAGACTAACTTGAAATGTTTAGATTATAGCTTTTCTCTCCTGCAACAAAATTTAAAGAACACATATGAAGAGTAATATTTTTTTATAATAAAAAAATAGATGATAATTTAACCGGTGATTCACGTTACTAAAATTAAATTTAAGGCAAAATAAATGAAAGTATTTATATTTACACAAATTCTCATTTATAACGGACAAAATCCGTCATTTTGAAGAGACGTGATACAATGGGTTAAGTGGAAGGACAAGTGGGGAGAGCAAGTGGGGAGGGGCTTTGAGAGGTCTCTTTGAAGAGACCGTCACAAGTAAGATTATTTGTTATATTTAAGCTTTTCTTTTTTAAGTACGTCAAATAATAAGATAGTCATACAGAAGAGCTATTAAAAGTACCGTCAAGTGTCGTGAGCAAGTGGGATTAAGTCCGATACAGCTCGGACCCAAGAGTTCACTTGGGCTTCTTTCATTTATAGCCCAGCCCAATTAAATTGGTCCAACACCAAATAGAGAATTCCTGATTGGACATTTGGCTCCTTATCTTCAGGCTCCGGTGTTGGGGCTTATATCTCAGCTGGTATTTTGAGTGTCAACCCAATAACATCATCCTCTGCCCCGGCCTAGAGATGGAAATGAATCGGGTTCAGGTTGGATTCAATAAAATCCATTAATTTGTCTTCCAAATGCAAAGGACACGCTTGATAAAGAAAATATATATGAGTGGACTCGACAAATGTACTTGAGTCGTATTTATAAAAATACGAATAACAAGGGTGAATGGAGACGAACGTGCTATTTGAATCCAGATTCAAATACTACCAAATTCAGACGGAGCAAACGCGTAATTACCTGAACGTAACCGATGATAAAGAATAAAAAAAATGGCAGAGAAAGAAACAGAGCAATCAAATTACCTCATAAAAAAAATGACCCAATAACCTTATCCTAAACAAGCAGGCAGCAAAACCCATGGACTAAAAGACTTGAAATCTGAATATGATTGAAAACTGAAACTCACATAGAGCTTCTCTACAGCCATGGCAGCATTAAGTTGTCACCTCCAATTCTCGAACCGTTACGCTACTTTCCTACCCACCATCTCTTGCTCAATGCAGCCTTCTCAGAGTAACATCAAGGTATTGCTTGATAATGTTCTCGCCCTCCTTTTTCTGCATAAACAAGTTTTTCTTGCTCGGCTTTCTTTGGTTCACACTTCACAGTAGACACATTTGACCTCACTCGTCCGGCCTGCAAACAAGATAATGCATCTCTAAAATTTATGGAGACCTGTCGCACTAGACTGTCTCAAACCCGCTTGTCCACGGACAATAGAATTCATGTTGGACCTGGCCATCGTCTGGTCCTAGCCCACTTTTGATCACCTCTAGTTCACAGGTAATCGTAAATGGAGCAGCTAAAGAGATAGGAAGGGCAGCAGTGGTTGCAGTCACTAGAGCCAGGGGAATGGAGGTGGTTGGTGCAGTTGATAACTATTTTGTTGGAGAAGACATTGGAAAGGTAAGTCATTTCAAGCAATCAAGCAATCACAATTCTCGACAACAACTATAATTTTCCATCCATGTCACACAATAAGCCTTGTTGCTCAATATCATCCTCACCGAAAAGGGCGGCTTATTGACAATGGCCGGAGTGCTACATTAGAGCGCGAGAGCTAGTAAAATGAAAAGTTAACCTCATACGTTTTTACAGAATTAACTTGTGGAAGAAAAGCAAATAATGAATGCATGATACACATAAGATATGATGTGCAAGTGGGTTAAACATTTCTGGAAATTTTCGCAGGTATGCGATATGGAAGAACCGCTGGAAATACCCATAATGAATGATCTTACAATGGTTCTGGGTTCTATTTCACAGGTAACATCAGAGGTCAATGCACATTGTAACCGCTGATGGTTCTCCAATCTAACCATGTTTTACAACATGGCTTGCAGCTAAGAGAAACTGCTGTTGTGGTCGATTTCACTGACCCTTTAACAGTGTACGATAACGTGAAACAAGCAACAGCATTTGGTATGAGAAGTGTTGTTTATGTGCCACGTATCCAGCTCGATACAGTCGCAGCATTATCCACTTTCTGTGATAAGGCCAGTATGGTAAGCACAGGAAGATATCATAATTACATGGGGAGAGGCCGAAAGGGCCAGGAAAAAAGGGTATTTAGCTCAAATAAACTGACTAGAGTTTCTAAGCAGGAGGCTCCTTAAACCTCTTGAGTTCTGTACACTTCTGAGGTTTCGGAGCTGCACCTGATATCTATGTCACTCCAACTTTTCATATGCAGTTGCCTATCTTGTCTGGCACATGACACTTAGATGACATAGGTATAACACTTGAACATTTCATTTTAAACTGAAAAAATACACGGGGGATTTTACATCAAAGATTCAAAGTAGCCCAGATAGACATGCAGGATACTTTTAACACAGTCTATGTAACATAACTTGATGTTTTTGAAACAGGGCTGTCTGATAGCGCCAACACTGTCGATAGGTTCCATACTTCTTCAACAGGCAGCAATCACAGCCTCATATCACTACAACAATGTCGAGATCGTTGAATCAAGACCAACTGCTAGAGTAAGATCTTGGCATCATCCTTAACTTTAAATTTGACACTGGCTTAAGCAATATCTCCATTTTAAGACGTGATTTCTGCCGACCACCATTTAACCAAAAAAAAGGAAAACAGAACAAGTCTCAAATTAACATCTACGGAGTACTTGTTAATTGAGATACAGCTTCCGACTTCAAAAACATCATTACCCCATTTCCATTGGGGAAAAAAAGTAGATACTACAAACTTTGATTACTGTTTCGAGCTGGCTTTAGCTAATAATTATTGTACCATACCAAGAACGTCTAGACAACCTTTACAAGCATCGAAAGTCTCTAGTAAGACAGTTTTACATCAAGTTATTGTAAAGCTACTTGTTAAGAATTCTCATAGCCCTACAGTAAACTACGCTATATGGGTAAATAACATGTGATTTACAATAATGCTTATGTAAAACCGCCTTGCATAAGTATTTATGTACAAACATTCCGTCTAGATGCAGATCATCATTTGGATACTTCTACAGGGGCCCGTAAATTTTATGCATTGTATTAAACTATTAATGGCTCAGTTCACATTGCTCAAAATTCTGTCTTTATAAGCCTCAATGAACTTCTCATAATTGGAGTTTTGCTAAATCATTCTGGAGTGCTTGTAAAGTCATGATAACTTCCTTAGACCCTAGGTCAAGTACTAGTCAAGCCGTTCTTGATCTCTATTCAGTATTCACACATTTGGGTATCACAATCTGCGGAGTGCGGAAAACTAATAAACAGCTTACCATGATAGCTGGGTCTAATAACCCAAAGGTCCTTATACTCCTTAATAGAGACTCTTATAACCCCTTATCATAAAGCTGTCTGAACTAGTTGATTCACTTTTCAAGTTTAACATATCACTTCTCTTCCAGCTCTTTTCTATTGGCTATATCCATTTTAAACAACCGAGATTTGACCAATGCAACAGCTTGTGCGACATTTCATCTAGATGGTGAAAGTATCAATTTACAGAAAAAATCCACGATGTATCCATGAACAGGAATTCATAATTTGAGGAATAAACAAATATTATTAAGTTACATGGTCTGTGAATTAAATCCAAGAGACAAGCTTAGAAAATACTAAATCACACTAACCTTGTGTAATGTGCTGAAAATTCCATCTGTATAGGATCTTCCATCGCAAGATGCAGTTCAGATAGCCAACAACTTGTCAAATCTTGGCCAGCTCTACAACAAGGAAGATATCTCTACTGATGTTCCGGTAAGAAGAAATAAGATACTAATCATATTTTTGAAATATACATTCGGCAAACAGTTATTGATGAAGAGTTAATTAGTTAACTGCCTAGATTGACGGTTATCTGTTATCATGAAGGCTAGAGGTCAAGTCCTCGGAGAAGATGGAGTTCGAGTACACAGTATGGTCCTTCCAGGTCTTGCTTCTAGCACAACAGTTTACTTCTCGGGTCCAGGAGAGGTTTGTATAGTTTGTCTTTCAAAAGTAACAATAAAGTAAGACCAGGAAAACATACTTCTGCCAGATTTCATGCTTAGTAATTCTTGAATGTATTACATCCTACACAGGTTTTCACGCTTAAACATGAGATCACAGATGTGCAGAGCCTTATGCCGGGCTTACTTATGGCCATCAGAAAGGTTGTGCGCCTAAAGGTAACTAATATTTCGAGTTTCAATTTCAATCTTAAAAGATGGTGTTGGTTAGCTCCTATGAGATGCATCGATATGACGAATTGCTCCTAAACTTATAAAAATAAATAAATAAACGTATTTCGTGTGATTTTACTGGTGGCTTTAAAAAACTTCTCATATCATGTATTTCGTGTGAATCTTCGGTTATGGGCTAGGACTAAATAAAGCAAATAGGCTCACCAAGTTGGCCGCACGTTGTTATTGGTGTATTAGTTACTCAATGCAATTCTTGGCGCAATTTTCATAATTGGACAATTGGTTGTCCAGATACAACCTCATTGTGTTAACATCAGAAGTAAGGCTACATACATTTGAACCCCTGTCCCTGCTATTTGCGGGAGCCTTTGAGCCATTGAGGTAATATGGTTATGGCTCTAACTTCACATTAACGAAAAAAGAAAATCAGGCACTGACTAACCTTTGCTCGACAGAACTAATTAGCAGCTTTGGTCATCAAAGATTTCATATGTTCATAGTTTCAAGAAAGGCTCTTATATTGTACCTCATGAAAGCTTTGCTAAATCCTTTTTTCCTCCCTTTGTTGACAGAACCTGGTATATGGTTTGGAGAAGTTTTTGTGACGGATTATGTGTTCCTTCGGCCTTCATTAAAACATCACAGGCAACCCAAAGTTGGCCACTTCTCAGAAGTTTCTCTCGTCCCGCCAGAAGTTAAAAGCAAACAGCTAAATTATTGCCAACAAGAAAGGGACATTCATTATCAAGCAGCCATTCAGCAAGCACGCTGCACATTAGACTAATCAACACGGGATACAAAAAGTACCCAACTGTGTATGGTAGTAATCTGAGAATATCATTGACACAGTATATTCACTTTGTATTGCATCCTGAAAATTTTGCTTAGAAGTATGCCAGACTATAGACGAGAATAATTTTTTAAGGTTGCAGAAATTGGATTCAGAGAGTAGAGTCAATATATCAAATGTCCAAGCAGAAGACTCTGCATCTTGACATAATATTATAGATTATTTCCTTTTTAAGACAAAGCAATCATATCGTAAATTTGTTTTCGAGCAGAACCTTCTATGTAGACCTACCAAACAAGTCATTCAGGACAGAACGGGCCACGTCATATCAGGTATATATATGGTGCACTCTGGATTGGGTAGGATTGGGTCATTTTGTGGTAAAGGACTGGGCCTGAGTCGGGTTTGAGATGGCTCGTATTTTTCAATTTTTGTGGTCAGTTGGTATGTAGATATATGTAAGTGTAATTTCAAGTTAGTCACTTTAGGTCATTGCAGATTGGCCACTTTCAGGATGAGTGGTTTTTGGTTGGATCATTTCGGATCGGGCCAACATCGAGTCTAATAAAGTTTAGGTCAGATCGGGTTAGTTCGGTGTTCTGGTCATTTTCAGGTTATTTGATACCGGTCTGGATCAGTTTTTCCTTTTTTAATTGAGGATTACCTCAAACAAATTATAGGTTACAAGGATGTTGTCCATTTTGAAGCTCAATTCTCAATATCACTTAGGAGCTCACCATTACCTTCCAATACTCCGTATAAATCTTCTATATGCAGGGAATGATTCAAATGTTTCATCTTCTATTCTTCACAAGGCAATGATCTTTTCACTACTTGAATATGGTACAAAAGTCGTCCAATACAATCATCAAGGCCAATAAGAAAACAGTAAAGTATTTTCAAATGCAAGAACAAAGAATGTTACTTAAGTGGCAATAGAGATAATGACACTTCGACTACCTTTTGCTCGAAAAAGAATGACTATCTTGACGTATCCATGAAGAGCTATGTGAATTAAAAATCTATGCCTTGATCTCACCTCGAAATTTGTTGGCAATGGCTTTAATCCACGACTGGTCCTTGTCGCCATAGGCATAGCTAATGTTTGAAGCCACAAGGACGAGCCCTGCGACTTCATCAATTCCCTTGGCTGGTGACGATGAAGCACTAAGTACTGGCTGTATCAGAACAGAGCCAGTCCTGTCAGGAAGAGCTTCTTCCAGCACAGCATCTGTATCAATCCAAGATCCATCAGTTTTAGACTTCTAGGGAAGCAAATGTTCAAAAGAAACACCATTGAGAGTACATTCAAGCACACCCGGCTATACACATGCTCCATTAGGGCATTAGGCTCTACAAACAGGGCCCTATAATTAAATGCATTTTTACATTTACAAATAAATTCTTTTCTATTATAATAAGGATCTCGTCTTCACATTTCGAACATGGCCTCTCAAATTCATTTTAAAGCCTTAACCAGGCTATGAATAATTGAAAGTTGATATGGTGAATATTTGTCTCAGAGCAGTGGGATCACTACAGCTACAACTCCGACAAGTACAGACCAGAAATTTTGAAATGTATCAATTACGAATATTAGCTGGAACTTCAGCAAAAGGAGATTGAAACGGATTTTACAATGTCATATCCACGTGCTAAGATCTTCAGCGGTCGTAAAAGTAAATTAGTAATGAACAAATGATTAGAAACCAGTCGATCATTCACCTGTACTTTGAGGATAGTAGAGTGTGCCTGTCACATCAGACAGACCAGATTTCTTTACTTGACCCATAAACCAGTTAAGAATCTCATCCTTCGACAAATTTTCTGGAAAGTTCCAATAGCCACGTATACAAATCATGTCTTGCAGATATATAAGCTGACAGTAAGAAAACAAGAATCCGTCACAACATGAAAGCAGTTAGGGGAAAGGCGGTGGGGAGAGTCGAGAGGTAGATTCAAGTATTAAATAGCACAACTCAGACAGGACTGCTTTTTATTTTCCATTGCGAGACACATTAACAATTTGAGCAAATCAATAAAGAACAGCAAAGCAAAGATAAAGGAAGCGTTGACTTAGGTGTTACCACTGAGACGGATTTTGTATTGCGCAGTAGAACATATGTTGTCCAAGCCAGGTCCTCTTTGAGGGAATCAGGAACATTTTGTGACATCAGAAAAATTTGTTGAGCTTGTTCAGGTAGTGGTGCTTGCTCCTCAAGTGTTGCTCCCTGTGAAGTACTTCAGAAGATTCATAACCGTCACACATACCAGCTTGCTATTCTAACATGGATGGATGGATAGGCAAGTAACAGTAATGAAAAACATCTAAAATTTTGATCAAGTAAAATTTTTCCCTAAATGGCCATTAATCTATATAGTGACCCGCCAAAGCTCCCAACTTCTCCAATCCTCTTATATTTTAAATTTTAACCCTATTTGATCCCATTCTTAAATTTTTGGATACCACTGCTAACTAGAAACTCTATTTCCTTCTTATATTAACTAGAAACAAGTGATGAGCAAAGCAGAAAAAGCAAAAGGACAACTAGTGGACGACTGCAAGGCGTAATACAAAGATAAAGCTAAACACCTAATGTTTAAAAAATATTCAAAAGAAAGTGTTATTTATCATATAAAATTAAAAACTTGAACGAATGTCTAGTACGTCATAAGAAGATATAAGGTGACTATATTATGTTCCCTCAACAAGCAATGTCTAGTACACTGCTGATTGAAAAGAAGATCGAGTCAAGCATAGCAAACATCCATCACTAGGTAAATATTTTGGAATGCTGCTTCAAATCACTTGGTATAATTCATTGAGCTCAGGTATCGTAGAAATGTGAGAGTAGCATAAAACTTGTACGCATTTTTATATTACATAATGCTAACATGACAGTTTGAGTCTTTCTAACCATGTGTTCAGTGCATACTCAAAACATTTAATGGCAGCATGACCAGACAGACGTCTTCCAGTTTTGCATTGAACACTGCATTTTTGGTCTAAGGCTTTGTTCTTGTTGTTGTACACTAAATTCAGTTGGACCATTAGTTCATTCTTCGCTGTTGTTATTGACCTCTACTGCACCTCAGACACAAAAGGCTTTTTAATTGAGCCATTCACATAGTTGTCCACAATCTACAATCTATAAAGCTTAGTTCGGACATTGTATCACGATTCATAAATGATCTCTACCCTCCCACGACTATTTGAAAATAGAAAAAGCCGACATCTTTAAGATTGTTGCAATAATTTCAAATCAAAATTTCTTAGGTAACACCATTGGGATCCTTGCCTCCTTGTCTAAATTGTAACACCCTCACGGCAAACTTTCTCAATCATTCACTAAATTCAATGCTCAATCGCCATAACTTAGTAACACAGATAAAAAAATAATTTAAACCGCACTGTAATCACCTAAAAACACTGTAACTTTCGAAGCAAAAGTACCTTAAGAAATCTTCCCACATACGGAAGTGTGATGGAGAACGCAGCCAAAGAAAGACCCAAAGCTTCCGAAACCTACCCAATAACTCAACTTAATTACACAATCAAGAGACCAACAATAAATTTCCCACAAATTATCCTGTAAGACCATTGTACAACATACAACCGCCTTGAAAATGCTTCTACACCTCATTTATTATTACTATCACTAAACGAGGTGCAGACGGTAAAGTAAGAAGTTTGTACTCCATACAACGGTCTTAACTTCCGCTATAGCTGAAAAGACAATTACTTACAAGCTGTGCAGAAGTTACGCCTGAAGCTGAACCGACAAAATGATTCAACAAAATAAGAAATCCAAACCCATAACCTAAATATCTGGGCAAGTAAGATTCATCCAACCAAGAAATTCCTACACAAACCCAATTCCTTATAAGTAGTAAAACAATTGAATTAACAAAAAGAAATTCAATTCACAAATAATGCACATGAGGTGTTTGTGTTTATGCCTAAGAGACATAATTTTTTTACCAAAAGTAAACCGAAGTACTGAGAGATTAACTTGATCTTGAGGCGAATTGGGTGTTGTTAAATCATCGATTTTTGCTGAAATTTTCGATGTTTTGGTACGATTTTTGGTGGAATTAAGAGGGGTTACTATATGAAGATGAGGATTATATGATTTGGCGCGAAATGAAGTTGGGTGTAACGGTAGTAACGGTTTCCAAGATAGAAGACTCATTTCTCTTTTGCTATTGTTTGTTGTTTGATCATCCTTTTAACAAGTTTGATAATAAGGAAAAACTAAGAACGATTTATGGAGCATGAATGTCTTTTTATCGAGTATATCTAGTCTATGAGTGCGAATGCCTTTCATTGATTTGAAAATAGAGATGGAAGAGGTTACTCGATTACTTTGAATTTTTATCCGTAGTTGTGCTAGTAAAATGGTGATAATTTTATGATAGGTAAAACAAATTTGAATGTACTAAAATTAATTGTTTTTACTTGATACATTATTGTCCTAATATATTACTCCCGTACTTTTTTTATAACAATATATTAATATTTTAACTTCTATCATTCATATTATTAACTCACCAAAGGCGAAATTGCGAAAGCTTGTTGAGTTAATTCATGAGTTCCACAAAAACATTCCAATTTATCCTTTTTTAAATAATTTAACAAAAACCTTAAGTATTTTCCATTGATGTTAAGCATAGGTTTTGTGTATTTCATATTTTCATGTCCAATCTAAGCTCAACGCAATATCTGGTTAGCCAAAAAAAAAACAAAAAAAACAAAAAAAATGAAATGAAACAAGATGAAAATTGCATGCATCGAAAGAGTATAGTTACGTTAAAAAGAAACGTAGGCACATTAATGAGTCAATCTGCTTTATTCCATCATAATTTAACTATTATTCTATTCTCCTTAAATTGTACAACAGGTGTATCTCCTTGTTCAATGGAACACAAGATAAAACAAGAGACCAGATCTTCGTCGGCATCACTATTTTTAACATTTCCTTTGAAATTGAAGCACATCATTATTCCCATGACAATGCCAGAAACTTTGAGAAGTAAATCATTCAATAGAAATTAGAATACAAATTATACTAATTGAGTTAAATCAACAGTAAGTGCATAATTTCTTTGAGCCGATCCTGGGAGGCTGAGCCATCCCAACGCTCCCATAAATAAGCGTTCTCCGAGATTTCGGAGGCACAAGCCGCTTCAAAAACCGTCTTCCTCCACTTATTGTTCTTTTTTCGGTGCCTTTGACCTTGTTGGATTAGGAGGTTTGACCAAGGAACCAAAAAGGAGGACAATGATGGGAATAATAGTGCCAACATAATACACACTTCCATATGCTGTCAAGGTTTCATGCAAGCTTAATACCTACAACACCAAAATGAGGAACCCGAGTGAATTCGATTGCATAGTACTCGAAGAAATTAGCATCTTTGACATTTGCAAACTAGTTGCCTAGAACAAAAATTAGTGACTATTATCGACTCATTCCTGAGTGAAAAAAAAAAAAATTAAGTGACTGACCATGAAACCAACAGCTGAATAATTCAGAACCAATAGTGTATATGCAAAGTTTGCAAGGGTCAGCGTCGTCTTAAGAGCGTTTGCAGAGACACCTTGCTGCCATCTGTAGATCACTGTAAAGAAAAGCAAACAATATCTATGTTACAGAAATGTGAAGAAAATATGATGAATAGCGTTGGGTATAACTGTTAAGGAATGACAGGAAGTACCTCTTGAGCCGGCAATCATTAGGGCTGACTGTACAAAGAAAAATATGTAACCAGGATACACTCCCTGCAATGTCAGGTAATTACAGAAGACACTTTCAGTCAGAGAAAGAAAAGGAGAAATACAAATGGTAAAATATTACTACGAATATTTATTTTCAATTTCACGCGAAACCAACAATTTCATTATTCCTCGGATTTCAAGAGGTAATTGAGTCAAAGGAAGAAAAAAATGGTCTACTAAACTACTTAAATTTTTATATGGTGAATTAGCAGTGGTTGCCGTGATTTTCACTAGTCGGTAGGAAACTATTTTTCAGTGTTTTCAACGTAGGGAGTAAGGGTTAAAAGAAAACAAAGATAATGACAATCAGACCATAATCTACTGTAGTTGCAAGGTTTTTTGTGCCTATAAATTTAAATCATGAATCATATTCACACAACAGCCTTCCGAGTCCCGACTTCCCGAAAATAAAAGAGAAAAGCAAATACGTTAACAGCAGTTTTATAATCAAGCAAATCATTGAAGAAATTAGTTCCAAAGAGACAACTTACATGCCAAATAGCGCTGACAGTTTGTGTTGCGAGTAGCTGAAAGAAACCAGCCTTCTTACCCTTTTGGACAAGTCTCTCATACACATCTGTGGAAACATAAATGGTTGAAAAATAGGCGTAACTGAAATAGTGAAATGCCAAATATGTGTAATACACAAAAACTGATATGAGACGGTCTTACTTATGAGACCATGTTAAACTCTATAATTAAATGAGGAATACATCAAGACTTGGATTAGTTTCACGTGTGAGACCATCTCATACAAGACTCGCTACTGATGTACACATATTACACACACGCATCATAACTCAAAACTGTACAAAAATAAAACTCTTTCTTTTAAGCATAAGGTTCATGCTTTACTTTTTACACAGCCTCACAATCAGGTTTACACTTTGCTTTATTCCTGTTCATTAATTTTGCAGTTTTCTCCTAAAAAAACATGATATTTACCATATAAAGGCATAAATATCACTCATTTAGTCATTTGTGTCCACTTGCATACCTCACATCAACGTTTACAAGAAATATCTCAATTTACTCTTCTTTCCATTTAATTTGTGCACTTACATACCTTCTATTTTTCTCCTTAACTTTTGTTCCAAGAGGTGTATAAACCTTACTTAAAACACACACAGACAACGAGAGTAATAAATCTCATATCGTTAACCCATCCTAGCCATACTGAAACGGTCCAACGAGGAACAAAAGGTGAAAGGCGTGAAACTCACAGTGACGAAGCCATGTGCTAACTTGTATGTTCCAGTCAAGTGGAATCCGAACGGCACTCTTTGCCAGCTCAACTCCAAGGATATCAACATTTTTGGCACGATCCCATTTGGCTTTCGGTGGGGAACTATCGGTCCATCCACTAAACCCAAACCCAGAAATAATAATGGAAGCTTCTGAGATAGACCAAATGAAATAATACTTCCATCGAGCTGTAAATCCGCACATGTACTGGTAACCCAGCTTTTTCCAAAATCCCCATTCCCCGTACGAGGGGTTAGTAAAAGTAGATAAGGGGAAATGTGGCACAAGATATAAATACAAGCCCATGCATATAGCCGCTTGAAGAAGAGCCCGACCAACACCAGCCCAAGGTGATGGCTGTTTCAATGTTGGGCTCCACAGCTGCAAACATAAAACAACAAAACACAAGAAACTTATATGAGACTATCTTACATGTGAAACCACATCATTAACCTTAAAATTAAATGCTATTGGTCTCACGTGTGAGACGGTCTGCTAAAGGAATCATGAGATAAAATCAATTTCGAGGTATAGATTTGCAAAACTGTTTATCCTAACAACAAGAATAAGATAATGAACAAGAGTGTTTTATGAACAGACCCCTTTCCCCTCGGTCCAATCAAGATAATCCTTCATTTCGTAGACAGGCCCAGCAAAGTGACTTCCACAGCAAAGGCAATAACCAACATACTCGATCAAGGATGGCATTTTCAACAACCGGTTCTTTTTCTGTGCTTCACGCAAGTCTTCATCTTTCAGAAGTCCATCTTGATAATTAATCGCACATGAGATGACTTTAAGTGTCAGGACCATCAAAGCACCTGAAGAAACGAGGAGGGTTCAAATACAAAAACTACTACCAATATTGGAGTTACTGCTTTTTTAGAATTAGGTTATATGTAATTATAGGTGAATTTAAGTTGGAAGAAAGTAAAGAGCATTATCATTTCTCCTTGTGCTCTGATAAAAAACAAAAGGACAACACCATATCAAATGTATTTTCCAACGTAGATTTGATACGCTCTGGAGGTCTTGAGATATTTTCCAGGCATAAATTTTATAAGTTAGAAGTACAAATCAAAGACAGGCAGCTGCATGAAACGCCTCACATAGGTTAACAAACTCAAGCGATGGACCCTGCTATACCATGTTGTAACAGACAATTCCTAGGGGATCTAAGAAATTGGTGATGGGTATCAATTATAAAATAAGATATACCACTATTATAAAAGGGGGGGGGGGGGCTTAAACTCAAAAAAAAAAAAAAAAAGGTGTTCTCATTCAAATTTTTCTCCATGTGCTTTTACTCCATGATCGGATGGGAGGAGAACAGGTACCTAAATACACAATGAGTACCAGCATAGCACCCACAACATCGCTTGAATTTGCAACTGGTAACAATGGTCCAGCTGAAAATATATCTCTATTCTACTGGCCTGTTCATATTAGCTTGGTTGATAATAGTGTATTTTATTCCGACAATACGATCAAAAATGTCAGTATGCCCCTTGGACAGAATGATCAATTACTGTGTGGTATTCCCTACTCGATTAAGGGCTTATACTTTAAGAAATTGGTCAGAATGTTCAGGACTAGCCCAGCGTATAAAAGTAAGAAACCGCGTATGCGTAGATAGGTATAAAAAAGTTTAGTTCACCGTAATAAAGTTTGATTAGAACAGAGTTTTAAGCCACCCAAACAGCATTCTGTACACACTAATGAGTAGTACCACCACTCAGTGACTTCACTAGCTACATACCGACAAAGTTCGGAAGCAATGTTCACTAGTGTGTATCATGATACTAAATTTATTAGGAGTGACCTTCCAATATCGCACTATAGCTCCACTAAAGGATCAAAACACTATAAATGAAAAAAACGATGATATCAGCTATAAATCCTAGAATGACACAACATTATGAACAGTCAAATAACTAGAATAAGAGGGTACCTGTTGCATCAATTCCTCCTTCCTTCCATGCATCTCCACTCATGTAATAAACATGGCTACAACAGAAGTGAAAAGAATAAATGATTTCATCAAGTGTACAAGAATTTGCACTAGCACAGAAAGACAATGCAGCGTAGTATTTAACAAGGGCAGTAAAACAATCTCAGATCATCAAAACAATACTAGTGAACATCAGATTGGGGGGGTAAAAAATCGGTTATAAGGTATACAAAGTCCGCGGAAGGAGCAGAAAGTTGATAAGCAAGCGCAAGCCAATACTATTGCAATTCACCATTTCACAACATGAAGTCATACCACTTGATAAGCAAAAACAATCAAGGGTAGTACACTCGTACCTCACGGCAAATTAAGACCGTCCCTACTTATCAATTTCACAAAGGGAGATAGGTGGTGAATTGGAGTTTGGTTTGGTATGGTATTAAGGCCTGATGTTATGAGCATTGTTCTACTTACACCCATACAAACATCATTACTGATTACACCTTAAAATCTAATAAGCTACACTCTCCTCCTTGTGACCCCTCTTCTTACATTTTCCAACTAAACTGTAATACTCTACTTCCATCAAAATGCTCCAGTTTTGAAATATACAGAAATGTATGGAGTACTATTACATTGTATCAATGATAACTGTTAACAATCATGCACTTGAAATCATGAAATTAGAATAGAATTCCAGATGTCCATCAGTCCATGGCACGAGCATAGTAAGCATACCGCTTGTATCTAAAGTATTCCATCTAGAAAACCATAAGCAAACTCCCTCCAGAAGATTCGATTTTTAACATGAACTAGGAAAGTAAATGCTGAATACTATTCAAAACACTAATTTCACTACAAAAACTGAACCTTTCGAACAAATATGAAAAATCACAGTACTCATAGTACTCCGTGTTTTTCACCATCATTATTCCATGTTTGTATACTCATATGCTTTTCAACTCTTTTTACTTATAATCTCCATATATTTCGAGCCCTATTAGATGCCCATGACGGTTTCAAATGATGATTCATGTCAAACGACCCCAAATCATTTTGGGACTAACGCTCTAATGTTGTATTCATGGTACTATTCAATACTATAAAAATGACAAATTTCACTACTCAAACAAACAAAAGTCTGAATCTTTCAGGATAATTCAAAAGTACACTGTCAGAACACAAATCCAAGCAAGAACAAAATCCATACTTCCTAAAACAAACCCCAACAAGACAAAATAACACACACAACAAAATAGATAATACTCCAGAGAGTGAGCTACTCCAGTACTCCCTCCGTCTTAGTCATTTGTTTACATTTAATTAAAATACCGGTCACAAAGAATAAAAAAAGTTGGACAAATTATCGGGACGGAGGGAGTATGTGATTTCATAATCAAATTAAGAAAAACCCCGTGAATTAGAATGGAACATACCAGCCAATCAAGTACCCGAAGGCGCCGAAGAATGCGATCAAACCACATTTAGGGCGATAAATTATCATAGAAAAATACCCAATAAAGATAGACACAAGAAAATGCAAATTAGAAGAAAACCCAAATGAAATATAACATAAAAATGCACCAGTGAATGCAGAATATATGTGTTTTGGGAGAGTACTAGGTATAATCCTCCAAATTAGACTAATGGGTATTGTTGCAACGAAACATAGAAGGAATCTAAGTACTGATACGGATAATCCAATGGCTTCCGCCATTGATTCCATGTCAAGGTCCGCCATGGTTGAGTTTTGAGGTAACGAGTTGAATGATTCGAGTGGTGGACGGATGACGGGGTGAGTTTTGAACCAGGTTGGGGATTTTGAGGACACAAGGCCACAAGGGAGAAGTTTTTGAAGTTGTTTGTTTATTTATTAATCAACGGTATTTTCGAGGGTGTTTGATTGGTCACACACTCACTTGTAGTTTACAAACATACATGCGTTGATGATTATAAGTTTGAGGGTGGATCTCAATTTGTGTTGTTGAATTGCATAGAGATGTATGCATGTATGTGTTGAGAGTTGTGAATCTTGTGTGTGATTCTTTATGTTTGATTATTTGATGGGAGAGGAGAGTGATACCAAACCGTTTTCGTGTTTGGTTGGCGGGATCCTGGACTAATCCTGACTTGGTTTAATGGATGGTTGGGTCAAGTTGGCTCATACATGATCTTGGCTTGGTTGTCGATGGGTCTATGCAGGTTGGGAAAGGCTAAACTTTTTTTGTAATAGTTTTTGAACTGTTTTGAGACCCTAAGCAGAGGATTTCAATCATGACACGCCCTTGGTTGGTGAGGGGGCTCGTAGGCCTTGTCGGGGCAGGTTGATCCGCCGTGTTGGACACCTTTAACTAGTTGTGTTAAAGATATGAAATACGGCGTGGTTGTATATTTGTATAGGTTGTATATTTGTATAAGTTGTACCTTACCATCTTCTCTATCGAATGAGTATTTTAGATTTTGGTTAGGCTAAGCTTTTACCCTAAATAAATTTAGGTGTATTTTGTCAGGATGTACCTATAATCGTGGTCAATTATGCAAATTACGGGGGTGTTTGGTTTGTGAAAGGGAATTGAATTAAGAAAGAGAAAAGGGAGAAATGAATAGGATTACCCCAAATTTACACATGTTGTTTGGTTATCTCAAAGCACAACTAGGATTATACATCTAGATGTATATGAGTACCGTACATCCAATACAAACCTAATTGATCTTATATACAACTTTTTTGAGCTTTTAAAAAATTTGATTTACATTTTAGTTTTTTAGGTGTTAAAATTAAAATATTATTGAGTTTATATGTATTATTTTTTAGTTTCAATATAATATTTTGAGTTAAATTTTTTTTATAAAGGCGCTCAAATTCTTTTCAATCAAACTCGTAAAATGTACATATTAGCTCAAATCCATTAATTGATCTCAAAGGGAACGACATTAATCTCAATAACCACTCATTTATTTACTCATCACCAACCACCACCACAACTTGCCAAGACAACTCCCATCGCCCACCTTAAACAACATATGTCGGTAGTGTTGCTGACGACCAACCTGACTCTCCACCGTAAAAATCTTCCTTACACAAAACGACCACTACTCTTAAGCCCATAAAAACACTCCTCCAGCACCTAAATTTTGTCCCCAAATTAAATTAATACCAAGAGTTTAGCCGGGCAATAACAAGATACGACCATCTAAAGAAACAAACACATGAAAAAAATACATATATAAAACATTTTTAAACTCGTAAACTAACAAATAACAAAGTTCATTAAACAAACCAAATGTAAAAGAATAGTAATTTTCAAATAGCATAGCAGATGGTGACAAAAAATCTGCTTAACCGCCACTTCTATTACTTTCTAACCAATTTGTAAGATAGGGGCACCAAACAATGGTGGTCAAGGGGGTGTCGTTGTCGGAGTATTGGTCGTCACGGTTGTGGAGTTTTGATTCTCCTACCCTCTCTCTCAAATACTCTAACCAAACGATTCTTATGGGGGTGTTTGGTTCACATTAAGGAAAGCGAAAAGAAAGTAGATGGAAATGAAAGAGTTTCCTCTTGATATAGTTAGTTGTTTGGTTTGAAATAAGTAAAGGAAATGAAAAAATAAAACTCAATGTCAACCACCACCACCACCGTCGATGCGTTGTCAGTCCGCTACACTGTGGTACCATCGTCATCAATATGCCGCTGCGTTCGCAGTTCGTCGCTGACGCTCTCCTGCTTCGACCAACGTCAGCCACACTCCCCTTCGAACCCGTCGTTGCCAACCTCTAAACAGCATATCATTCTCTTAAACCACCGAAACCTTTTACCCTGTCGTCAAAAACCTCATATTTGGGGTTTAGAGGGATGGAAGAAGAAGTTTCAATGGTTTAAGAAGATATTTGTCGGTATGTGTTTCATTGGAAACGAGGTTTCGAATGGGAGTAAGACTATCACGGGAAAGGATGTTATTGCATGGGGAGGGGGTGACCGGCGAACGGACCGGAGTGAGTGGTCGTCGGTGCCACTGGCTGGTGGTGATGGCGTTAATGGAGCTCGCTCTCCGTTGGTGGTCAAAAATTTCAAAGTTTTAAGCTAAATTTATCCACCTTTTTTTTCGAATTTCCCTAAAATCACTATCCATTCATTTTTATTGAATTTTTTTGCCTCATTAGGATCAATTCTCAACCCCGCTACTTGTGCTACCCAAGTAATAAATATAGCATAGATGATTTACAACCTTATAAACCTCATTAGAAGATTGTTCGGAGATTTATTTGGGGCGGAAAAAACCTTGAGAAAAAAATTCATTGGGTCTCCTGGGCTCAAATGTGCAAACCAAAAATCGAAGGGGGGATTGGTCTTCGTAGTACCAAATTAGCTAATGAGGCGCTTCTTGGGAAACTGGGATGGCGCGCTGCCAGCGGGAATGAGGCTTTGTGGATCAAGGTTGTCAAAGGTAAGTATTTTTCTAACACTGATCTTTTTGCAGGGACTCGAAAAAATAATGCTTCCATGGTTGGTAAGGCTGTTTATCACGGGCTAGATATCGTTAAAAATGGTGTCCGGTGGACAGTTGAGAACGGTAAACGTATCCACTTTTGGATTGATCCATGGGTGGATATATGTCCTCTGTTTTTGTTAGCAACTGCTCCGCTCTCTGAGGCCGAGTTAAAACATAAAATTTCTGAGATGGTTTTGCCTAATGGTACTTGGAATTGGTCACTCTTTGATAACAAGCTTCCTCTTGCTGTGATTATGAAAATTGCTATCATTCCGGTCCTTATTGATAGCGCTGAGGAAGATAGCCTAGTGTGGTCTGAAACATCTTCTGGGCTGTTTTCCACGGCGTTAGTTTACAAGCTTATTTCTCAATAGACTAGCCATTAACGAGCAACGGCTGAAGCGCGGGATTTCTAACCATTCGGGGTGCCACCTATGCTCGTGTGGGCTTAAGGATGTCCGTCATGTGCTGATGGATTGCTCCGAGGCTACTGCTATTTGGGATAAACTTTTAACAAGGAGTAATCAAACCATGTTTTATACTGGAACGTTTCATGCTTGGATGTATAATAATTTGATACTAACTGACGTTAAAGTGTAGGGTATATCGTGGAATATAATTTTTGCAATAACATGCTGGTGGCTATAGAAGTGGCACTGTAACTCGATTTTCCAGTTATCCAACACTCTTTCCTTTAATGTTCGGGGGTTCGTGATTTCACAAGCAAGAGATGTGGTCAAAGCGTGGCTCCAATATGGTCAGGTATATATGGAGAGGAACATGATACAAAAGAGGATTAAATGGGAACCTTCACACGGAGACGCCATTAAATTGAATGTTGACGAATGCTCTAAAGGAAATCCTGGTCCAGCGAGTGCAAGCGGAATATTTCGCAATAATAGCGGAAATTGGATATTTGGTTTCGTCATAAATCTTGGACATGCTACAGTGATGCTAGCTGAGTTGCGTGGGGTGTGGTTTGGTCTGAATTTGGCACGCAAGATGGGCTTGGAACACCTTATCATTGAGTTCGACTCACAAGTGGTAGTAAACTTCATCAATAAAGGGGGGCAGATTGACAATTTTTTTTACGGGCCTCTTATCAAGGATTGTAAGCGACTTATTCAAGGTGGACAATATTTGATTCGACACGTCTATCGAGAAGCTAATTTCAACGCGGACAAACTATCGAAGATGACTTTGACTTTTCCTTTTGGTGAGCATGAGCTTCACACCCCACCACACGGGATCCAAGACGTGATGGCTCGGGATGTTCAAGGAATGAGTTTTACTCGATCCATAGCTATATAATTGGCTTCAGCCTCTTTTTTATTCAAAAAAAAAGTCCTGTCTTCAACTCAAGTCAACATTTACTTGCTATATCTCATATATCTTCTCATCTAAGTGTATTTTTTTAGCAAATGGAACTAAAATCTCACAATCTAACACGGTTTCATACAACTATACACAAGTGTAACGCTTAATTTATGTAAACAATTTACAAACACTAAAAAATTTCCCATACTTTACCTTATTGTACACCATTAAACAACTCCCACGTATCCACAACAACCTACAATAGCAAGTTCTAAATATCTCAGCTACCGGTCATAGCCAGTCACCTTTTTCCCACTTATATATATCCTTTAATAAAAATAAAATAAATAAAAGCTCTAATCTTTAACTCTTAAACTCTTCAATTTCTCTTAAACAAAAAAAAAAAACTCTTGATTTTCTCTCAAAATATACAAATAATAAATAAATATAAATATTATACTTATAAATTAATTTCCACACATAAATTTCCCATTTTTTTGAGTTTATTTAAACAATTTCTTGCACTTGTTTATACCTCAGCTTGCCATTTTCAAGGTTAGTTTAATTTATTCCCCCCCCTTTTTTTTGTATTTTAATAGGTTTGTAGCGATCATTACAAATACCCACAAAAAAATTAGTAAAAACCCATGATTTGTTTGTGGTTGTAGTAATATTTGCATGGTAAAGATAGTAACTTTGGTTGATTTGAGTTGGAAAGAAGTAAACTTTGATGTTATTTAGTTCAATTTTTTAGCTGGGTTTTGCTGATTTTAGTTAGATCGTTGGAAATATATATAAAAGGTGGAATATTTTGAGGTGATTGTTGCAAGAATGGTATGATTTGGTGATTAATTGAGTTTTTTAGGATGAAAAGACTAAAAGTTGTGTAATTAGTGCTTTTTTTGGGGTTAAATTAGGATTTTTTTTAGGGTTTGTATGAAAGTTTGATGCTTTATTGATTTTTGTTTTGTTTGATCAATAGTTTGATTATATGGTATGTGGGTTTGATTTTTAGTTGATATTGATAATTAGGGTTTCCCCGTTACCTCGCAATTTGAGCGATTGAAGTGTTGGGGTAATGTTGTTGGACTTATTGTTAGGGTAGAAAGTTCTAATCTTTTATATGAGTTTGATTTTAATGAGTTTATAGGTTGTATTATTGCTAATTGTAGTTATTGTTTGTGTTTTCAATAGAGTATATAAAGGGTTTACGAAAGCGATAAATTACTGTGCAGCAAGATTTTGGTAAACTAAAGCTTGTTGTTGGTGTATCAAATTGCACTTTTTGTTGTTGGGAAAGATAATGGGTTTGTGTTGATAGCTCAAGTTGAGTAGTCTGGGGTTAAATTTTGGTGTTGAGGAGGGGAAAAATAGGCCTGGCTTTAAAGAGTTATCTGGATTCCAGCCATCAAGGGACGGTGCCGCTTATGGCGCCTTCTCGGATAGCTGGAGGACTCTCACAATCTTCAGCAACTTCTGGTATTTTTTTCCAAGGAGATGCACAGTCTCAGAATGTAATCAACTCTCATTTGAGTTCGTCTTTTGGGAATTCTGCCAATTCGATTTCTGGAACAGGGCGTTCGAATCTAGGGTCGGGTTACGGAGACGTGGTTCTGAACAGGGGGACAAGTGCTGGTGCTGGGCCTAGTTCATTGGTAACTGATGCAAACTCAGCCTTCTCAGGAGGCCCACAGTTGCAAAGAAGTGCGAGCATTAACGGCGAGTCGTACATGAGGTTGCCAGCGTCACCAATGTCATTTACATCCAATAATAATATCAGTGTCTCTGGGTCATCTGTGATAGATGGACCCACAGGTGTACAACATGGTTCTCACCATGATCCTAATTCTCAACAAGGAGGTCCGGGTGGTTCATCACTTCCCGACTCACAAATGGGCCAACACTTGGTTAACATGGGCCCAAGACGTCAAAATTCTTTCATTCAAGATCCCATGAATTCACCCCACCTTCAGAAAAAGCCACGGCTAGATATCAAGCAAGAAGACCTGATTCAACAGCAAGTTTTGCAGCAAATCCTTCAGAGGCAAGACCCAATGCAATTGCAAAGCTCTAATCCACAACTACAGGCCATCCTTCAGCAACAGAGGTTACGGCAACAACAACAGATGTTGCAGTCTATGTCGCCAATGCAAAGGGTTCAAATACAACAGCAGCAACAACAGCAACAACAACAGCAACAGCAACATCAGCAGCAGCAGCAGCAATACCAACAACAACAACAACAGTTGAGACAACAACTTCAGCAACAAAGCATGCAGCAAATGGCTGCCATGAAGAACCCATATGATACTGGGGGTGTATGTGCCAGACGTTTGATGCAGTACCTCTATCATCAGCGGCAACGGCCAGCTGTATGTTTTTTTGCCTTGGTGGATTATGTTGTCATTTTGATGATATCTTGCATTTATCTATTTTATTTTATTATTACCAATAACTCTTTGTTATCTGGCTTCGAGATAAATTGACTCACGTAGCTTTGTGTGCTGCTTGTACCATGAAGCTGTAGACTGTCTTTTTGGTCTATAAACCGCTAATTTTGTCTATAGCGCATGTTTTAAGGCTGTGTACATCCAACACCCTTATCTCAGCATAGACAAAAGCGTTTGAGGTGTTGGGGTACTGGCTGTATTTGGTAATAGTGTTTCAGATTACAATGTATGCCTTATTGACATGATCTTCCCTCTGTCATGTAACATGCCTTCTAATCCTTAATTCTTCTCATTATGTGGTTTGTTTTCATTCTGTCAAAAAAGTTGTCATATGATTTAGTATGATTCTAGATTAACAAGGAAGCAGATGTGCTTTGTGCTGCCAGTCTTATTTAGTGAGTGTGTTGACAGGAAAATACTATTGCTTATTGGAGGAAATTTGTTGCGGAATATTATGCTCCTCGTGCTAAGAAAAGGTGGTGCCTGTCTTTATATGAAAATGTCGGACAACATGCATTAGGAGTTTTTCCTCAAGCATCCATGGTAAGTCATTCCATCTTTATTCCCTTTTTTTCTTCTACTTAAGCCGAAGTTTGGTTCAACTTTAATGTAACAGGACAGTTGTGTGCTATAGATATTACTTTGCACCTTGGCTGGTTTTCCTAATTTTGCTTCTTGCACGAAATAGGATGCATGGCATTGTGACGTATGTGGGTCAAAATCTGGAAGGGGTTTCGGTAAGTTATACTATACTCTACATCAATGCTTTTATCCTAGTTCTTATATATCTTGTTGCTATGGTACTCGTAAATAACTGTATCTTTGATAAGTACTTGAAATGATTCTGCAGGTTTTGCTTAGGATGATTATATGATGTTTCTTGTTCTTTTCAATATTATACTCGTGTCACCTACATCACTGTAAAATAGCTTATTTCAGCAAATTATCTAAATATCCCATTTTGCAATAGTCACTACTTATGGCTCTTGATGTGTCTTGTAAAGGTGATCATTTTCTTCTTTCTCTTAGGTTAGTCAACTTATATGCCAATGCCCTTGTTCCTTGGCTTCTTCGGATCTCTTGTCATTTTGATATAATTGTCTACTTTTAGATCTCTCATGCTAAGATAAGAGGAAACTGTAGCTATATTATCTACTCCTAACTGATAGTTTACTTTTGGCAGATTGAAAAGATGAAATTTACTGTTCCATACTATTGAAAGTTAGATGTTGGATTTAATGTGCTAGTGATCTGTCTCTAAAGGGACTTATATTTGGCTTTTTCGGTTTTATAACCCTAGGTTTGTTGTATCTGTTTTTACCATCTTAATTACCTTTTACATCTTCACTATCCTTTGATTCCCTACGTCTGAACAGAAGCGACATTTGAAGTACTCCCCCGGCTCAATGAAATTAAATTTGGCAGCGGTGTAATAGATGAGCTTCTATTTGTCGACTTACCTCGTGAGCGTAGATTTGCCAATGGAATAATGATGTTGGAATATGGAAAAGCAGTTCAGGAGAGTGTATATGAGCAACTACGGGTTGTTCGTGAGGGGCAGCTTAGAATTATATTTACTCAGGATTTGAAGGTATGAGGTCATGACATGAGTTTGCAATGGTTTTCTGAGTTGTTCTTTTGCCTTTTAAAATGTTCTTAAGATCTACCTGTTTTAATTAACAGATCTTATCATGGGACTTCTGTGCACGACGCCACGAGGAGCTACTTCCAAGGAGGCTGGTGGCGCCCCAGGTATTGTTTTCTGTTTTTAGTTTGACATCGGTGTGTTGTGGCTAGTGCTAAAGCATATAAGCCAATGCAAAATGGGTCCATTAGAAATACATGGCACCCCTGAACATCATAAAACAAATTTCGATGTCAAACAATTTTATTTGGGTTGGCCTCGGATCCAATGGCAAGTTTTCTTGCTCAGAATCTGCGTTGCTGACTTGTTGAGCTTCTTTGCTGTGGTTTCCATTTAACATGTATGCGTGCTCCTCCGTTCCTGGTCCATTGGTTGAATTTGTTTTCTATTGATGCTCGCTCTGCTCAAAGGCCAGAGCAACACAGTTTATTGTTTTTGATTTTCCCCTCTCTTTTCCTTTTTGGTGATAGTTGGTCATCCAATTTTGATGTGGCTGCTCGTTCAATTTTATCGTGGGTGCCATCTTGTATCTTTGGGTCAAGGGTTATGTGTAACCTTTCCGAGCTTGATAAATTTGTTGCAGAGTGTACATTTTGTGTCTATGCTGGGCAGGCTAAGAGTGTGTTTGATTAAAATTGGAGATTAAGGAGGCAAGGGGAAAGAGAAGGGACCATTTTTCATTGAGGGAGAGAAGGGGAGAGAAATCAAACGATTCGTTTCCTATCTCCTATCATAAAGCCGAGCACAATTAGAAAGATTGTACCCCTGTTTCTTCAACTCTTCATTTTTAGAGTTGTACCCCTCTTTTCATATAGCTGTACCGACCCTTACTCCTGTGAAACTATCTAAATCAGCCCAAAAGGGGAATCTACATGACAAAAGTAAAGGAAGTTACAAATGTTTAAGCTTAATTCTCAAAAAAAATTTTTTCACTTGGAAACTCTAAAAAATTTCATATTTCATTACTATAATTTTGTTTCGGAGACGTGCACCCACAACCATATCCTCATTTTAGCCAGGGATGTTCCGTGTCTACTCAATTGAGTTATATCAGACTAAAAGCGATACTTACTTATTGACAGGTAAAACAGCTGCTTCAAGTTGCTCAAAAATGTCAAAGTACGCTATCGGACAGTGGGTCTGAAGGAGTTTCTTCTCAAGATCTTCAAACAAACAGCAATATGTAAGCTTTTGAATCTTTTCCTTCACTTTCCAAAGATTAAAGTATCTAGTAGAACAAAACATATCTGACATCTTTATTTTTGCAACATTGAAATATTTGTTTGCAACAGGGTTGTAACAGCTGGTTGCCAGCTTGCTAAGAGTTTGGAGTTGCAGTCACTTAATGACTTGGGTTTCTCTAAGAGATATGTGAGATGTTTGCAGGTATGTCAGTACTGTCTATTTTCTGCTGATGTTGTTTCCGATTTCAGCCATGTTTTATGCTTTTCATGTGGTTTGTGACAGATTGCCGAAGTTGTTAATAGCATGAAAGACCTCGTAGATTATTGCCGCGATAATAAAGTCGGACCTATTGGTAACTATTCTCATCTGCTCTACTGTACCAAATATGATTCTGTATTTTTTTTTTTTTCCTCAGAATACCAAGTACGGAGTAATAATAATATGCTTAATCAAGAATCCGATTGGTTTTCCTTTAATCCTCCCTCGGTTTCTTACTATAAGCGACTTTTAAAGTAATGAAGAATCCAAAGGTGTTACGTGCAATTTTTCCGTCAGCTTCCATTTGGTGCAAGAGAAAGTTGACTGTATGTATTATTGGAGGCAAAAAATAAGAGGCAGATCTCAGACTTGTGCTACAACTATTTTAAGGAAAAATTTCAATATTTTGGTCTAAAATAAAGTGTCATGTCATGTTAGTGATGTTACATAGATCCATAGTGATGTATTTTAGTTTTCATTACTAGCTAATTACGACGGTTGGAGAAACCTTGTATACTAACTGCATTCCTCCGCTCCAACTTTTCATATTGGTGAAGTTTTTGTATCCAAATTCTTATTCTAACTTCTATTTTGCAGAGGGGTTAAAAAGTTATCCTAGACATAATGCGACGCCCAGGATCCCATTGCAAAGGATACAAGAAATGGAGCAGCTTGCAAGTATTCAGGGTCTGCCCACTGACCGGGACACTATCAATAAGCTGCTGTCAATGCAATCAGGGCTGAACAACCATAATACCAGTAATAACCATAACGTTATGTCCAATAACCGAGCCACTCAAAGTGGGCCTGGAGCCTTAACCAACTACCCCAACATGGCGAGGCAGAGTTCCTTCAATTCGACCCCCCATTCACTTCATCAGGAAGCATCGTCTTCGCTTAATAACTCAAATCAAGGCCCGTCTATGTTCCAAGGTGCTCAGCAGTTACATGGGCCCCAACATTATCAGCCTCAGCGTTCTCTGAGTAGTAATGGGCTTCTACAAGGCCCACAGCCTGGTAACCAACAGTCCTCCCAGTCCCCGTCCTTGCAGCAGCAGATGATCCAGCAGTTGCTGCAGGATGTTGCCAGCAATAATGCAGGCGGTCCCCAGAAAAGCTTTAGTGCGGGCCCAGCTTCTGGTGGCCTAGGACACGCGAACAACGCAAGGCCAGCAACACCGTCAGGATCAAGCAATGTTCCCGGGGTTGAGGGTCCCACCCTCAGCAAGAGTAACAGTTTCAGATCTCCTTCAAACGACGCTGCTTCTTCAGCCGGAGGTGGTACAAACAGTGGATTTAATCAAAAAATACCCGACGTGCTTCAGAAGCTCCATTTGACGGACGATATGGTTCCAGATCTACCCCACGATTTTACAGAAAATGGTTTTTTCGGGGATGATCTTGACGACAGTCTAGGTTATGATTGGAAATCATGACATGTTGTCGAAAAATGCCCCATGGATGGAAAGGGCTCAAGGCTAACCGGCTGATTTGCATTTGGCGTCCGTTTTAAAGGTGTTCCAAGTCTTTGTACAGGATATTTGAGATACTATAAAATTCTCATTCTGCCTTATTTTATTTCTTTTCTTTTTGTTTTAAAAACTTGGAATTTTTAATGTAAGTCATAAGTAGGTGACTACAGAAAATGTTTTGTGGGTTTTTCTGAGTTGAGTCTTCAAAGTGTAATTTTATCAGACAAACCTAATGAATGCTTCAGTAATGTGTTTCAGTTTTAGTTGCTTTTCTTAAACCTTCCGTTTGCTGCTTTGATGCTTCAATATGGAGCCTCGGAACTGGAACTATGGTAATCCCCTAGTCCCATTCGAATCACCTCTACTATTTGTAATATAGCCGAGGAAGGTATTATTCAATGATATCCGTCTTCAAGGAAGCTATTAAATTCAGACTACCTGTCTATACCACAGCTTACTGTTGGAACATAAAAAAAATAGCGCTCGTGTCCTTCATGTAAATATGAAGGGTATGTTTCCGAGGAAGTTCCTTACACAGCCCATAATTTTTCGTGGAATTTTAGTTCTGTTGATTCAGGTAGAATAGGACTTCCTATGGTCATAGCGCATTTAAACTACCGTTAAACAATGGTAGTCTGATGGGGTGTCATTTGGAATAAGAGAGATCATCCTCTGACATTAACACTAGTAATGTGAAAACAATATCATTACTACTCAGAAAATCACTTCTACCAACTCCGGTCTCCGGGTCTCTGAAATCTGAATTGTCCAGAAAACTACTTGCAGCCATTTGAAGGCCCTCAACATCAAACATCATCTCCTCTTCCGAGTTGCTTGCAACAGTTTTTTTGTTTTACATTCAGAACCCTGCCTCTCCTAAGCCCTTTTGCAAATTAGACACAGACTTATATATGTCGATTAGTTCTCTCATCGCCAAAAGCCAAGGACAACCAAAAAAACAGTAGCCCAAGGACAAAAAGCACCATCTTATATTCTGATCTCCAAATCTGCATCATCTGCATTTTTGTTTTCCAACTCTTTTGGGATTGTCTCAGCAAGTGTTTTAGAAATAAATTCTTCAGCTTCAGTAAACTTTCCATGTCGCACCAAAACTCTAACTACACACGCATAATGCTCCGCTACAGGTTGGATGCCGTATTTATCATGCATCTCTTTGAGTATTTTCTGAGCATGGCGTGTATCTCCTAACTCAGCGCAAGCTGTCAACACGACAGTTAATGTAACAGGATCTGGCAGGGTTCCATATTCTAACATGTCTTCAAAAAGTTTAATTGCTTGATTTGGATCTTCATGAGCCAAGTATCCTGCAATAATTGCTGTCCAAACTACGACACTTCTATGCCTCGAGCGATCAAATACCAGTTTTGCGCCCAGAAGAAAACCGGATTTCCCATATACATCGATTAGACCAGTTGTCACATAAATGTTAGAGTCATGATTATTTCTAATGGCATAAGCATGTACTTGTTTCCCCCCTTCTAGATCGGGGAAGTTGGATAGGGATGAGAGAAGAGTTGCAATAGTCACTGAATTCGGTCTGAAACCTGTAGCTTGCATCTTTTTTATTAAGTCGAAGGTAAGCTCGTGATGGTTGTTCTGTTCTATACCGGAAATTAAAACATTCCATGTACTCAAACTAGGATTTTCCATTTCTCGAAATAATTTCATCGCATTGTTCACATGCCCGTAAGCCAAATAGCCAGAAATCAAACAACCATACGTGACCTCATCTTTCTTAATCATCTGTTCAAATATCTCCCTAGCATAATCTAATTTACCACATTTAGCATACAACCCTATAACAGAATTACAAACAAAACTTTCCCCTCCGATATTTTTCTCAATCGCATACTGATGGACTTCCATGCCTCGAACAAGGTCCTTCTTTTGAGCACAGGCCTGGAGAACGTTAGCGATAGTAACTCCATCCGGCCTCAAATTGCCATCCTCTAACACCAACTTAAAAAGTTTCAAACACTCCTCATAACACCCACCACGAGAATACCCTCCAATCATCGAATTCCATGAAACTATATCCCTCTCTCTCATCAAATCAAACACCTTTCTAGCCAAACCCAACACATCACACCTCGAGTAATACGTAATCAACCCATTCACAACAAACAAATCCGAATCAAACCCATTTCGTAACCCATAACAATGTATCTCTCTACCCAAGTCCACATCAAAAAACAAGCTTGACAACGCTTTCAACACACATGTAAGACTAAAAGTATCCGGCTTCATAAACACATCCGAATCCCTCAAAAAAGATGAAAACAATGCCAATGTCTCAATTTCCTCACTATGAGACAAGTAAGCGATAAGCATAGCATTGTAAGACCAAGTATTTCTTTGGGGAATTTCATCGAACACCTTCCGTGCATTCCACACCTGATCATTCCTAGAGTAAAAATTTATAAACTTTGACCCAATAAAGTTATCAACATCGAATTTGCGAACGATAAAGCGGGCATGTATTTGTTTCCCGAGGCGTAAAAAGCGACGATTTGCGGAAAATTGAAGAAGATGGCCATAATCATGAATACTAAGATCATATGGGTTATTAAATAGGGTTTTTACTGCAAGCTGAATTGAAGTAGAACAATTAGAGAGATTGAATGATTTGAATTTTCTGGAAACCATTCATACATTAGGCTTGATTTTTCATGAACAGCGTAATGTCACGGGTGACTTCTTTGCCTACCGAAGTAGTCGCGGTGCTTACCGAGAGTACCGACTTGTGCCAGGAATTTTTCTAAGTATAAAATACCG
>VHZZ01010835.1:40075-54005 GCA_009801015.1 Silene noctiflora | reverse complement strand
CTTTGCAGCCGACCCCTGGTTCGCATTCGATGCTTGCCCTTGCTGAGTATTACCGCCAGTGCGGTTTGCCCCTCCAGTGCCTCGGTTTCCATAACCATTCCATGACCCAGTTGGTCTGCTGCTCCCATATCTCGGTGCCTGCCTCTGCGAGACGTTTCCCTAGAAGCCCTTCGACGCAGCACTCGTGCACTCGTGACGCTATTAAATTCCCGATAGTCGATGCATAACCTAATGCTACCATACTTTTTCTACACAAACAAAAATGGGGTTCTCCATGGTGAAACACTTGGTCGAATGTAGCCTTTGTCCAACACTCACACAATTTCTTCTTTAACTCTTCCAACTCTTTTTAACTCATCTGATACGGGGCCTTAAAAATCAGTCCCGCTCCCGACTTCAAGTCAACACTAAAGTCAACCGCTCTTTTAGGTGGTAATCTAGGTATCGCCTCTGGAAACACATCCACTAATTCATTGACCACGAGTATGTCTATAACTTGGGGTTCCTCTACCCTAATGTCTCTTATAATACACAAGATCATAGGGCAACCTTTCTTCAAACATGATTTTAGGGTCATTACCGTGATAAGTTTAACCTTTAGTTTGATTACAAACCCCTCGTAAGACACTCTAATCTCTTTGGGACCTTTCAAAGACAATTTCTTTTGGTAGCAATCTATATTAGCCTTATGTTTTCCTAACCAATCCATTCCCAACATCACTTCAAACCCCTTTAAAGGAAACTCGAGGTTAACCGAAAAGTTTACCTCTCCCACAATGACCGAGACCTCTTTAAACAACTTAAAACACACAACGGACTCTTCCGACGGCAATATTACTTTATCTATCACCAACTTCCCTTCCCTCAATCCTAAAGTTGACACATGACTCTTACATACAAAATAATGAGCGGCTCCCGAATCAAATAAAACAATAGAAGGTATAAAGTTAAAAAGAAATGTACCCGAAATAACATGTGCATCTTCTTCTGCGGCTTGCTTTTCCAATGCGAAAAACTTGCTACTAGTCAATGGTCCACCTTGCACAGTGCTAGCGGAAGTAATTGGCCTTACTTCCGAAGATTGTTGTCTTTCATTGCCTTACCTTTGTGAAGAAGCACCGGGATTGAAATTCCCAAGATTGTACCCATAATTGTTTAAGTTTGGGTGTTTTGGAGTACTCCATTACCCGGTGTTGCGATTGCTTGCCATACTTTGAGATAGGGCTTGATAAGAGTTCTTTTGACTAAACCTCTGGTTTGGACCTCTTCCGACGATTGTTCATTCATGCCTCTTATGACCAATTCCACCACAATTGAAGCACCTTAGTCCACCACCCTCGCTTGTGGCTTTTCCTATGCTTCCACTTGGCCTAGCACTCCCACAAAAGTGTGAACCTCCCGAATATGACCTAGCTAGGGTGAAGTTATGCCACCTTTGGTATGATCCACAACTCTCTCCTTCCACTCTCATCTTTTCTCCCACTTTCTCCCTTGCTTCCTTTGCTATATTAACCAACTTTTCCGCATCCCCGACCCTTGCATAGACCTCCTTCAAATCCGTCAACACTCCCGTCGGTAAATTTTTCAAGAACTTCAATGTCAAGCCCTTCTCGAACCGGACGGTGAAGATTTGTTGGCTTAGTTTCAAGTTTTTGACATAGGTGAGTAGCTCATTGAACTTGATGTAGTATTCTTGCACTGTCATATCATCCCTCATGGTGAAGCTATCTAACTCGGCACTTAGTTTGCTCCATATGTGCTCCGGTATGAATTCATGACACATTTCAACCTTCAAGCTTGACCAAGGCACGACGACTTCCCCCACACTCTTATAATAGTACTTCATCGGTCCCCTTTCACGGTACCACCAAAATCCCGCTTGTCCTCCTAAGTAAAAGGCGGCTTGAAACACCTTCATGTCCTCTAGACAATTGACCATCTCAAAGATGTTTTCCATTTCTCGAATTCAATTATCAAGTAGGTTTGGTTCTCCGTTTTCTTCGTATATCGTAGGTCAGTGCCGAGCCATAGCCATAAATTATAACACCCCAACCCAAACCTAGGGTCAGGAGCGGTCACTCATGGTAGCTCGCCAGGCTTTGTACATGGCCCACAGATCAACAGGGGTTCTTTCTAGCGCATTATATCATCATTCATGCGCATCCCAATAACCTTCTCAAGAGGTCACCCATCCTAAGACTACTACTAGCCAAGAACGCTTAACTTTAGAGTTCTTGTGCATGGATAACCAGAAAAGAAAGTGCACTTTGTTGATATGAGTAGTACTCTCAATCCCTTTAAGGACTAGTCATTTAATCCTATCAATGCACCTCTTCAAGGGGGTATCTCACCTGAATAAAGTCTTCGATTCCGTGGAGTATTACATGGTTGAGGCGTCGACCACAACTTCCCTTCCTCTTGTCACGTTCTTTAAGGATTCAGTGAGGGCCTCGTTTTGCTCTAAGAGTTTTAATTTCCGTATCGGACCTACGGGGTACTCCGGACGTAGATGTAGCATTTCTCGGCGGCATATTAACTTCAATAAAAATATAAACGCCAATAAATGTCTCACAATTTGAGACAATAAAGATTAACAAGCTTTACGGGACTACTAGGTCGAATACAAGGGGGCTACTCGGCCGAGTATAGGCCACTCGGTTACCATACTAGGCCGAGTGCTCCATTTCTCAGAAATTTTCCAACTCTGCCTATCTGCCCACTCGGTCGAGTGTCAAGGGACACACGGTCGAGTGCCTCACACTCGGGTGACTATGTCCCCATACTCGGTCGAGTGTGCCTCCTCCAAGGATTTCTCCCAATCTGCATTAAGACCCACTCGGTCGAGTGTCATAGGACACTTGGTCGAGTGCACTTAGCTCGGCCAAGTTCCTTGTCCTCTCTTGACTAAGTCCAATCTTTAAGCTCCCACACATATATTGACTCCAAAATAGATCACATACAACCCTATTCGCATGTTTCTATTCACAAATACGATGAAATAACATAGATACAGCATGTGATAACATACAAAACGATAACTATCATTTCTACAATACTCACATGTTATTGCAAGCTTATATACCACTTTAATACGCTCACATATGCATTAAACATGATTTACATAAACTTATTTACCATCATCCAGATACGCTCATCAGTTATTCTCCACAAATTTTCATCTTCCATGTACTATGATCATGTAAATGTAATACCTACATGCACATCAAAGGACATGCAATCTACCCCACCACGTAGTGATCGTCTTTAGTTGACAGGGCTAAATTTCGACTTTGGGACGTCTCTCAAGCCTTGAAACGAGCTCCTAACAACTCTAACCGGGTTCATTTGATTAGACACACCTAGTTCATTAGGTTCATTTGTTTAGGCTCCAAAAACGTCGCTCTATTACCACTTTGAAACACTCCCATTAATTTGGAAACCTTTAGCAGTGCCTTCCTAGCTTATGGAAGTGTTATACATCTCGGTTCCCCAAGGAAATGAGTATAAGACAACAATTAAGAAAGTAATTACTATAATTAAGTTTAAACGTTAAAATAATTATAAATACAAGTCTCAAAACTTCAAAAACCGAATATCAAAGTTATACAGACCAACAAAATCCAAACAACTACGTCTAAACTAAAAGTGTCAATCCCCACGATAAATCGTAACGATAAACGAGCATAAAGCAGCGGAAAAATACAGGTTTTTGAAAACTTTTTAGTTTAAAGCATGCGGGTTCACTAAAGAACAAAAAAAGAATCCAAAACAAAAGTAATTCAAAGTTTTACAAACTACAAGTCTAAAAGTCGAGGGGAAAAGATATACCACGAATAACAAGTTCAAAAGCGAGTGAGTCTAAGCTACGAATAAGGTAAGAATCTAAGATGTCGATGCCCGCTAGCTAACACGATTCTCAACCCCATGAAACACCAACTTGTACCTGTCATTCATTAAAAATGAATGCCACAGTCAGTGGGGAGTAACTCAAGGTTCTCCCAGCCATATTACATCAAAATAAACGTAAATAAGAACATAATTAAACCAAAGCATATAGATAACGAAAGATGATTAACTTGAATGAAAAGCAAGGACATAAATCAATCATACATATTAGCATAACAAACGACGGCAAGGATAAATAAACAATTAAACATGACTTAGCAACAACGAGCACTCATTCACATGCCAATGACATATGTAAATATTCGAATGAATGCAAGACCTTTAATAATCTTAGATTCATTTCCTTCTGGTAAGACGATGATAATATAATACGGTCCTAGTATAAACCTGACCAGACTCTCGGGATGAACGTTTCCCTATTCGACATGCAATAAACGTTTCGCATCCAAAGACTCGATCGATAGAACGAAAGTCGAGTACCTCGAATTCGGCAAAACGACACGAAAGAGGTGGAAATAGAATGAGTTCACCAACTCTCGACAGAAAGGCACGAGAAAGGCGTAAACAAGTCAAGCAAGCGAAAATAGCATAATGACATTTCCATAAGAATATGACTCAAAGCAAGTAACCATTTAACATAAGCAATTTGTACTTGAAATGAGATAAATATCGATCATGACATTTAATGACTTGAAAGTGAAGTAATTCATGTCATTTTATACATTTGAAACATAAATTAACGATTCAGAATTTAATTACATGTTACTTAAAAATAATGTAAACAAATGATAAAAAATGAGTTATATAGTACAAAACACGAGGCAAAACGTAAACAATACAAACCCGAGTCGAAACTAAACATAACTCAAGTCACAAAGGAGGACCAAGACCATACCGGTGGGACGGCCATGGTCCCGGCCGGTAAAGGTGGTGCAGATCAAAGGGAAGGCTGAAACAGGGTTGTCCCGGTGGGAGCTTGGCCATACCGGCCGGTACGGGAGGGGTATGCCGGTGGGGGAGCTCATGGGTACCGGTGGAACGAGGCAAGGGAGCCAAAGCAAGAAGCCCTTGACTCCATCCCAGCCTGGGATGGGGGGTATGCCAGCGGGATGACTAGGCAACAAAAGGAGGATGTGTTGTTGTGTGTGTGACGAATTTGGGACGGTTCCTAAATTGAGCCCGGATTCGTTCTAAACTCGTTCCACACATTTTAAACATATGTGAGTCGGTTATAAATATATTTTTCCATCCAAATAAATTATAAACCTCTTTATTATAATGTCACCCAAATTAATTTATAAACATGAAGTTAACAAGTATTTCACATAATTGAGACGAAATTCGTTCTAACTAATTACGATCTATCAAAGGTCACCCAAATCGTTCCAACTTTCAATACTTCGACAAGGGTTTCACCACAACAACAAACATGTAATTGAGGGCACATGTAAGACGGAAAATCAATTGTTTACATGTTCAAGTGACTAACTTTTCCTAAATGTTCTCATACAAGTATTTACATCCAACAATTTCATGACATAATTATCCACAATAACATGGTACAAACAACCGATTCACTCTAAAGTTCTTACATGAAATTAATCCATTCTATTCATGTGACAAAACATGTAACAACATACTCAAAATTTCTCAATAAACACAAATAAATTCATTCATTGAATAAACAAGTAAGAAACATGTCAAACATGTAAATTATCAACTTTAATCAAACAAAGATTAAATCTTTCACTATTAAGGCACATAATGTAATATCGAGTAACCTATCACTGTTACCTTTTAACACTTGAATCTTCCAAAGAATCGTCAATTTCGTACGAGTCCGCCTCCGGGTCGTCCAAGTTTCTTCCTAGAAACAAAATACAAAGAAAAAAGTTAATTTTGGTAAATCCTAGAAAGACGGATTCTTAGAATTACCAGTACATAGTGCATCTTTCTTACTTAGAAAGAAGGAGCATGAGAAGAGGAAGAAATTGGCGGGAAAATAGAGGAATTTGGTTAAGAAATGAGGAAGCTATGAAGGTTTTAGTCTTCAAAGAGGAGGGTTTCAATAGAGTTTCTCTTGAGAGGAAAATTTCAGAATTTTACTGTGAAGAAGATGTAGTTGGAATGAGGGTTTGAGTAGAGGACGAGAGTAAATAGGCCCAATAACAAGTATAGGCCCAAAACAACTCAACATGAGTCGGAAAAGACTAAAAACTCGACTCTAACTAGTTATACTAATTAAATGGCCAAGTTGGTCACTATTATTATTCTTTTATATCTAAAGCAATATTTTTGTAAAAAAAGCTTTAAAAATATAATTAGTTTAATTAAAATTGATTAAATTAAAACGTGCAAAGTGCGGGTGTTACAAAAGGTCTAAGTGGTGACACTCTAGGTGAAAAGACCGCGCCGATCCTCCGACCCGCCAACATGCAAAACACTCAACCTGACAATCAAGTGCTCCCCATATCACCGGAATTATCATATGGATCACCACAAATTTTGAAAACATTTAAAGGTCTGTCTCAATAATTCAAGTCTTCACGATATGCTACAAGTATAAGAAAATGAAATGCATGGATCACAAATCCCCTCCCATCACCACTCTACCGCCACAAACAGTCGGACCATAGTCTGTAAGGCTACTCGTGATACACACGGAGTACCGAGCCCGAGCACTAACTGGACCCCTGCCAGATTCGTGACACCACACGAATCCCCCTCCTCAAGTTATAAACGTGCACGTCCTCCTTGGAGTGGGAAACTCCAAGGAGCGACACGGGTGTAAGACGATCTCCCGAACCGCCTTAGGTCTCCTCAACACCACAACACAATCACAACTCCACCAATCCTCCACCAACATCCACATGGAACCAATATGCATCACAATATGCCAAGTAAGACACTTTCACATTAGACATGAACCTCAAATATGTCATGAATAGATGTACCAACAATTACTCCAACTCTTTAAGGCACAATATCTCATTATCATGTTATAATGCAATTCCAACAACAATATGAGACCAACAATAATTACTCATTGTTATGTAATAATGCAATTCCAACAACAATATGAGACCAACAACAATTACCCACAACAATATGTTACCAACAACAATTACCCATGATCATGTTATAATGCAATTCCAACAATAATATGAGACCAACAACAGTTACCCATTATTATGTGATAATGCAATTATAACAATTACTATCAAATTCATGATAATAAACACATGTGTAAACAATCATATTATCAATACCGATTAGGGAAACCCTACCTCTTAGCAAATCTTCAACAACAAGCACAAACACTAGAACTCCTCATTTTATGAAGTCTCCTTTTACAATTAAGAAATTCCTATCAACATGTCCTACAATAATATAATAATTATAATCTATTATTATAACTATTTAATTACACAAATCCCCAATTAAAACATCCAAAAGACAAAACATCCAATTTCCCCCAAAGTCTAGGGTTTGGTCAATAATTAATTGAAATAGAAGTATGATTAGTAACTTACAAATGGAAATAAACAAGAACGGATCAAACTTGGTGCACAAATCCTCCAAATCCAAGGTTAGTCTTCTTTCTAGGGTTTTGGGAAGCTTCTAGAGAGTTTTGAGAGGTTTATTTTTGCTTAAGAGAGAGAAAATTATTGTTCACTGGTATATATAACAACACGGAACCAAAATCCGCATTTCTGGTTCTGAACCAAGTCACTTTGTCGAGTGTTCGGAAGCACTCGGTACAGTGCACTATACTCGGTCGTGTGCACTAGCCACTCTGCTGAGTACCACCTAACCAAGACCTGGGTTAAACCTCGAAGACACTCAGTCACTAATGCTCGGTCGAGTGAGTGCCACTCGGCCAAATAATCTATTGTACTCGGTCGAGTGCACTACTAGAAATCATAGGAATTATAGAAGAAATGCAACTAAAGAGAAGGCAAGGCTTATTGCCAAAACTGATTCTCTGGACAAAAAACCTCATGGTCAGGAATACTAGGAAGAAAAGAAGGAAAGAAAGGTATTTTCTCCCTTTGTTTCAGAAATCACACTCTATCTAGTTATACAGAATTATAGGTCATAAGGTCTTTATATGCAATTCCTGTAAGAATTTTTGTTGCGATAAGAATGTAATGTTGGAATATATAAAGAAGTTGGTTAAGGTTATTGCGTAGTTAGTTACAACTAACTCCCTTGATCAATTGTCTAGTTAACAGTAGGTCGGTTTATGTTAACTAGTATATAAGTTATGATGTTGTACAAATCATTCTATTAATTATAATATAATCATTTAAGTTTCTCTAAAATCTCTCTCTAACAATTTCTAGCTTACAATTCTTTATAATCGTCACGTTTCTGATCGCCATTCAACAAGGAAGACATAACTAACCTAGTATTGAATAACATTAGGCCGGTATGAAGGAAGAAAGGCGAGAGACTCGGCGTGTAAAGAAAGAAGTTACGGGAGTTTATCGTGGTGAAGCTACACGTACACTAAAAGCCTCTGCCGCTTCTGGTTCATCGTCTTTCCATTTTATGTAACTACTACTCCTTCCTACCCGTACCAAAAGTTCCCTTCCCTCAATCACAAGTTTCACCCTTTCTGTTGATAGATGGATATAAAAGAAAAAGGGAGGTCGTAATTTCCTTTATTTGATTAGCACATAGTAAATGTCGGAGGATTTAAAGAGAGGGGGGGTATCAATCCCCCATTTCCCTCCAAGGCAATTTAAAACCCCTCCAACATTGAAAATATTTAAAGGGAAAACTCACACCTTTACCACAACTAAAGTATTTTCAAAAGTGTGAAAACGGGATAACTTGATAAATAAAGAATTGTAGAACATTTTAATAAAGAGTTGTTGGTTGGTCTCATTACATGTAAGATTGTTTCATATAAGCTTTATTTACTAGATCATACTTCGCCTGCGTAAAATATTTCAGTTGATTATAACTTTCTACCAGCAGGGCAGTAGGCATCAAGTTATTCATATGCTTCACTCGCTGGTAATGGGGATTGGTTTTGAAATTTGTGTTGCTAATTTGCATTTTAACACTGTTAGTCATTAGATATCATTTTCCATATATGCATACCTTGCTCGCTACTCATTGTATCTTTTATAACTTTCCTTAGGCTGTATTTTACTAATTTCTTATATATGGTTTTAGGTTAGTATCTTTTATTTTCCTTATTATTGAGCATATGTAACCTATAAATATTGTATTCCTATTGCAATAATAATCGTCACATTCAAAATCAAAACTTTTCTCAATTCAAACATGGAATGAAGCTTGTAAGATCCGTTTTCTTGTTTGTAATCAATTTTTTTTTTCGGTCTACCCCAACTCTTCCCTTTGTCCCTCCCTTATCAATGGCGCCTCACGACAACCTAATTCCCAATCCCCAGAATCCCAAATTTCCCTTCATAGATGTTAACCTCTCTCAATGCAAAGAAGTTACCCCCCTCACATATTTCAATTGGAAAAACCACGTTTCCAACATCCTTTTTGGCTATGACCTTCTCAGATTCGTTAATAGTACCCATCCCGCTTCTCCCTCCACCATCACCGATGAAACACTCAAAATGATCAAACCCAATTCTGCTCTTCATCCTTGGACACACCAAAACCGTTTCATACTTTGTAACCTTATTGGCATGATGCCCACGAACATTGCTTTGCTGCTCACTAATGCAACGACCTCTCATGAGGCATGGCAAATCTTAGCACGAACATATGCAAACCCCTCTCACGCACACATTCTCCAAGTCAAAGATGTTCTCGACTCACTATCGAAGGGAAACCTCTCTATCTTGGATTACATGACACAATTCAAAACATACACTAAAAAACTAGCTGCTCTCGGAGCCTATGGACACTGATGATATTGTTGCCAAAATTATTAGTGGTCTATAAGAGACTTAGAGACCCATTGTAGAGTTCGTTCGTGCTAGTGACACCGTTATTTCCTCTAAAGCTCTTCATAAAAAGCTAATTAATCATGAACTCTCCCTGAAACAATTACCCATACCCTTTTCCTTTTCTATAACTGCTAATGCTGCCCAATCTCGCCCAAACTACAATCAGCCTCGTCCCAACTACAATCATTCATATAACCAACAGCTGTCCACTCCTCCTCTATTACCCACGCCCTCTCAACCTTCCTCTGATGACAACTTCATTCCCTTCAAAGGTCGATGTCAATACTGCAAGCACATCAGTCATTTTTTCATTGTTTGTCGTAAATTTAAACGCGACTTCCCTAAAATTCAATTACCTACTGATGCGTGTCGTCTATACACCAAAAATAAAGTCCTAGGTCTACTAATTGGGCAGCTAGCGGAAGTAGGGTCGATCTCCACAGGGAGGAAACTAACTATCTATGGTCAATTCTGTCTGGTCACAAAAACGGGGGTTTGATTTGATTTGGTATCTAAACTACTAAAGATTAAAAGAAAGAGAAATAAAGGCAAGAGAAATAAAGCAGAGGAAAGATAAATATAAAATCAAATAAAGAAGGAATATGCCAGGATTTCGGTCCACCGTGTCATCTGCACTATCGGGTTAACTAGGTCGGTCAGTTTATTGGTAGGAAGAGCAAGGTTATCTCCTTTCGGTCTCAAACCACAGACTATACCCTTTCGGTATCAAGTCACCCTAAGGTCAACCTAATTGACTTTCGCCCTCTTAGGAATCAATTATTGTAACTAAGCAAGCCTACCATTCCAATCTTTCGATCTAGGTCGGGGTTAACTAAACGATTGGTCTCCTGCGTGCACTCATTCAACCAAACAACAAATAAATTGCTTAGACACAATTCCTAYCGCAAAACTACCCTAACATGYCAAACCTATCATGCATCTAACAYGGCTTCCCTCATCCCAACATWTTARGGAATWAGCTACTCATATTAATATTACTAACAAAAGCAATCAATACAAAATAACTAATAGAAAACATGATAATAAGGCGATAATAACTAAATTGCATAAACAGAAGATTAGGGCAGAAATTAAGGAAGATTAACACAATAAAACAAAGCAATGAATATTAGATTAAGATTAAAGAGAAGGAATTATACTGTCTCAAGAAATCCGGCTTAAAGAACACAAGATTCAAGCATAAAACCCAAAGAAAATAAGTTTACAGAAAGTTGTGAGATACGTGATGCGTTCGATGATCCCCCTGATTAACACGCTAATCAGCTTATTTATAATCTCTAAGCAAAACCTAATCTAAAAAACTGATGGACGCAAAGCCCATAATGGATAAGTTACTCGATCGAGGAATTGGCAGCTCTCGATCGAGTACTTCTTCTCAGCAATCCACTCGATCGAGCACAGGACAGCTCGATCGAGGACCTTCACTCTAGCATCCTCTCGATCGAGCACAGGACAACTCGATCGAGGACTTCTCCTCCTCACAGATTTCTCTTGGCAGAATACTTGGCTTTCTGACTTGACTCGCGCTTCCCAACGCGTAAGGGTTCTGCTCCGACTCTTCCATCTCCTAAGAATGCAAACTTGAGGCAGTTTCGGCTCGGTTTCTGCTACTTCTCAACTTGTACCTACAAAATGGTAATGAAAGTACAAAGTAGCATATTCGGGGCATAAAGTGATAATAAATCACCTAATCGACATAGAAATGCGTGCTAAGATGGACCGTAAAGCCTATATGAAATGCACGCATCAAACTTCCCCAAACCAAACCTTTGCTTGTCCTCAAGCAAACTAAATGCAACTAAGATGGACCTAATGGAATGGAGTAAACCTCAGAGCTAGCTACTAGTCAATGCCAAACCGTTTAATGCACATAATCAACCACTGCCAAGCTTAATACATGTGAACAAATTTATGCATATCATGGAATTAAATTGGGCGTTCGACCTTGCAAGACTCATAAATTTGGACTCTCCCGGATCACTCTTCTCTCAACAAAGAAAATGGTAAGTATATATGTAAAGGGAAAGAGAAGAAATTGCAGACTCTCACCTAGACTGCGACCGACAAATCAAGCATGCTTAACTAATATGAAGAATGATTCAAGCACCGTACACACGCACAACCACCGTCAAGGACTATCACATGCCGAACTATTGCAGAATTTGGATATGTGAGGCTAATTTGTAATAAGGGGCAAAACATATATGGAAATGAGGGGGTAGATAGCCAAGCTAGTACCTAAACAAAACCATAGTAACCGCATTCCGCTCTTCCAACTATCAAAATAAGCTCAATGCCTCTAAATGACTCAGGCATATGTCAACACAATCCAAATAAACCGCACCTCGAATAAAATGTGAATAAGCATAGAGGTGTAAAATAAACTTCAGCCGAAATATTTTTTTCCTTTTTCTGATTTTTCTTTTTCTTTTCTTTTTTCCTTTTTCATTCATTTTTTTCATTTTTTTTCTTTCAGGCTGTCACACAAAAACTTCCCTCTGGATCGAGCAAGATACCATTCGATCGAGGGGTTTCATCACCAACAATGGCTCGATCGAGCACTAAAGCTCTCGATCGAACACTACCTCGTGAAATTCTTTTCTTTTCTCATGAATACTCACTCCAACAACTTAAAAACGAGCCAAATCCGTTACAATACAGCAAATACCTTAACTACTACCTAGCTCGGCAAAATGGTAGGCTAAGTTTGGGATRTAGTTAAAGGGCAACTGGCAGATATGGCTTAATGTGGAGTTAATGGGGCAAAATGAGAAAAGGGAAAATGCAATAGCTCTCTAAACATGCAATACCGACCACAAACCAATGCGTGCAGGCAATAAGCAATCAAAATTCATATACGTGCAAAAACATGAAATGCAAGGAGTAACTACTCTCAATTCTAGATGAACTGGTCATGAATGTCACCAGTTATAGGCTCTAAATCTCAGAATGTATAAGTAGYTTGCCAAAAATTGAGTCAAGTCTAATAGTCCAATACATATTCCACAACAAAATTTGAGACATCACTTTTGAATCTTTGCTAAGTAGTTCGTGAAAATGGCAAGGAATAGCATATAATTGACTAATAGTGCAATGTCATCATCGTGAACACTCCAATCCGACTCAACTAAATGCATAAATAAACGTGAATATTTTTTATTTTGTTTGATGTTTTTGATTTTTTTGTAGTTTTTCGATTTTTTGATAAACATGAATTAAAAGACAGAAAATAAACGTGAATGCAAAACAAATGCAAATGCAGAAGCAAAAGGATGCATTACCCTCCCCAAACCAAAACAGACAATGTCCTCATTGTCATCTCAGCACAACAGCAAACAAGGGGAAAGGGATACATAGCCTAATACATATTCCTAAGGTATATATATAATACTACCTAATATACAAAAGAAGGAAAATGGGGACAGAAAACTTACAAGATGCAGCTTCCCCAAACCAGCAGCAAAAACAGGGGAGCTCACTCTTTCCTGAGGCTTCTGTCTATATTTTTCAACTAATGACGCTCGTTGGAGCCCGTGCTCCGCCTCAGCCTCTTCGTCTTCATCGGGCTCGTCATCCTCCGGGTCGGACGTCCTCGGAAACTATGGATCTCGGCTAGAGGTAGACTTCGCCTTTGCAAACCGACTCAGGGATCCCGTGGTGGCAGTAGCTGCAGCAGGTGTGGTGGCGGAGGAAGCCATCACACCCGAGTAACCCACACAATCAATGAAACACAAAGGATCGGATTTTTCGAACCAAAATAAACCCTAGAAAGCTAAAGAAGTCGATTTCTCGAATAGAAAAGGGAAAATCAAGGGGCTTTTGATCGATTAAAGACTAAAAGGGTTTAGGTATCAAGAATTTAGTAAAGTTGATGGGCGAATTAAAGGAATAAAAGGGGATTAGGGTTTGATCAACGAAATCAAATAAGAACAGATAAGAAAAGAGGATCGAGTAAGTGAGAAAGGGATCGAATGAAGGGTTTATATACATACTGATTAGTCACACTAATGCTGATTATAAACTAGTTTAAGGATCTAGTGCATGCATAACATATAAAAATTCAC
>VHZZ01010834.1:26065-51608 GCA_009801015.1 Silene noctiflora | reverse complement strand
ACGATGAATCAAATAAGATCTCACATGACTATATTTTCTCTTATATATTACAAATAATATCAAAGATTCTCTACAACCATAAATAGTGCCAAAAAAGTCAATATTACCTTTAATGTGAATCGGAGGGAGTAGTATTTAGTCACTGACAAACAGTTCAGTCATGTTTCAGTGGGAAGTGCTGGTCGTACACTATACCCAATCAATTAAAATGGCTGTGTTTATGTATGATGATTATTACTATACCCAGTCAATTTATCTACTTGCTTCACAAATAGATCCTTCTATAAATTTTTACGTCTTCGTGGTATAAGCAGTGGCGGAGTTAGGATTTGAGTTCGAGGGACGAAAATTTTTAGGGGGGCAGATGGGTAATAATATAAGGGACACTCGGAAAAAATTCGAAAAATTTAACTAAAAATTTCGAAAAACTTAACCGCCAGGGGGGGCGGCCGCCCCTGCTAGCCCCCTAGCTCCACCACTGGGTGTAAGTGTTCTTGTTGTAGGTAACTCCTCTGAAACGCAATTGATAAAGAAGAGAAAAGAAATATCTGCTCATTTGGCCAGCTCAGATCATCCTTTCAAGAAGGCTACTTTGTTTAGCAATCTCATCTTTAGTTTATTTTTTTTATTCGAATAATGTAATAATAAAATCCGACTCCGATAGTCGGGTTACTAATATGTAAGCTACATTATTTTTACTGCTGACAAAAAAAAAGAAAAAAAAAAAAGATAATGTTAGTGGAGTGAGTGCACCACGGAAAGTTTACCTCTTCCATCTCTTCCCAAAACGCGTACTCCCATTCGTAATCAATTTGTTCGTTTATCTCTGAGATTATATTTAGCAATGAACCAGGAGAAAATACAATTGATTATATTATGAATTGAGAATGATATATTCATGAATTATTGTATTCGTAACTTGCCGTTTACATTGTACATGCTAGTTTATATATACATCGAGAATCTNCTATATTTACAAAAGAGGAAGGAGATCAAAGATTTGCTTGATTGAGGGAATCTGTCAATGGTGCTGAGCAACGGTCCTCTTAGAGATAGGTAATACCCCCCTCAAGTTGGAGCGGAGATGTTAGAAACGCCCAACTTGGATAATAGGTCATCAAATGACGTGCACCCAAGTGCTTTTGTAAATATATCGGCGAGTTGTTGCTTTGTATGGACATAGCTTGTAGAAATGACGCCTTTTTGAATTTCATCACGAATAAAATGACAGTCAACCTCGATGTGCTTTGTTCGCTCGTGAAAGACCGGGTTCTTAGCAATATATAATGCGGATTGACTATCACATAAAAGTTGAATTGGACCATCGTGTGAAATTCCAAGAAAACTGAGAAGGCCTTTTAACCATTTAAGTTCACAGGTAGTGTATGCCATAGCTCGGTATTCCGCTTCAGCTGAGGAACGAGAGACCGTTGATTGTTTCTTTATTTTCCACGATATCGGTGATGATCCTAAAAAGACGAGATATGCAGTGAGGGAGCGTCTGCTGGTCGGGCAACTAGCCTAGTCGGCATCGCAATAAGCTCGTAGTTGAAGATTATTGTCTGCCCGAAGTAAGATACCTTGTCCTGGTGCGTTTTTGATATAACGGACCACATTGAGAGCAGCTTGCCAGTGTTCGGTGGTTGGGGCATGCATAAACTGAGCCAAAATGTGGACGGAATATATGAGTTCTGGCCTGGTTATTGTTAGGTAAACCAAGCGGCCCACTAAGCGACGATACGGTTGTGGGTCGTCCATGAGGGATGTGGTGGAGGTGCCCAAGCGGTGATTCGGTTCCATTGGGATAGACGAAGGTTTCGAGCCAAGGAGACCTGTTTCGGTAAGGATGTCGAGGGCATACTTGCGTTGTGAAATAAATATCCCGGAATTGTTGCGGGCTATTTCCAAACCGAGGAAGTATTTGAAGGAGCCTAAGTCCTTCATATGGAAGCAAGTGTTTAAATATGTTTTGAACTCATCAATCAGATTGGTGTCATTGCCGCAAATGACGAGGTCGTCGACATATACTAAGACATGAACCTCGGTGATGGACTTTGTAATGGAGAATAATGAATGATCATATGGGCACTGTTTGAAACCATAATTGCGAAGAGCTGAAGCAAGTTTGGCATACCAGCATCGTGGGGCTTGTCGAAGGCCGTATAAGGATTTTCGGAGACCCATGACTACCAATCGAGCTTTATATCTTTCGATTGATCCATCCGCGTGGTATTTTATTTTGTACACCCATTTGGATCCAATTGCTTTCTTGTTTGGAGGAAGTGGTTCAAGAGTCCACGTTTTATTGTTCTCAAGAGCTTCGATTTCGAGTTTCATTGCTTGTCGCCATTCGGGTACCTGCACAGCTTCATTATAATGACGTGGCTCGTAACCTTTGGTCACGGCCGATAGGAAAGTTTTGTGGTTAGTAGAAAATTTCGCGTAATTAATAAAATGAGATATGGGATATTTCATACCTGAAGACGATGAGGGAGCGGTGATCAAGTGAGTCGAGGGCCGTTTCGAAGATAGGACAAAATCTTTAAGGTGAGAACTGAGGAATTTGGGTCGCTGGCCCTTGCCCATGGGGGTAGAGTCGGTAGTGAGCGTGTCCTTGTTGGTAATAGACGAGGGTGGAGAAGGTGGGTCTGCCGTGGTTGGAGTAGTAGGGTCGAGGTTCGTCGAGGTGGGTATGTTTGTGGCGGAAGTCGTGGGGTGCTGTGTGGAAGTTGGTGGTGTAGGGATGGTTGGGCTGGTTATTGGGAGATGCTCAATGGGTGTTAAAGTGTCATCCAGAAAGTTTGTGGAGGTGATGGGAAGGTCGTGAATGTTCATTTGTTCATAGGGAAATTCGTGTTCGAGAAATACGACGTCACGGGACGAGAAGTATGTGCCATTGTCGAGATCATAAACCCGCCACCCCTTTTTACCAAATGGGTAACCTATGAAAATACATTTTCGGCTCCGAGAAGCGAATTTATCATGGGATCGATTAATGTTTTTCACGTAGCATAAGCATCCAAAAGTTCGAATATGATTAAGTGGTGGAGGTTTATTGAATAGAATCTCGTAGGGTGTCTTGCCATTATGAATGGTCGAGGGAGTTCGATTGATAAGATAAACTGTTGTAAGAATGCTTTCCCCCCAAAAGAAAATAGGTAGACTAGCTTGAAAAAGAAGGGCGCGAGCGACATTTAAAATGTGACGGTGTTTGCGCTCTACCCGTTCGTTTTGTGGGGGTGTCAACTTGGGAAGTTTGAAAAAGTATACCATTTTCGTTAAAAAAATTTACAAGACAGGTAAATTCAGTGCCATTATCGCTTCGTAAAATCTTGATTTTCTTATGAAATTGACGCTCGACCATGGCAAAATAGTTTAGTAAGGTTTTACGAGTGTCGCTTTTACGACGAAGTAAATAAACCCAAGTGCAACGTGAAAAATCGTCCACGATAGTTAAAAAATATTGTGACCCACATGATGCATTTTCGGAGTATGAACCCCATAAATCACAGTGTACCAAATCAAAAACACCGTCAGCAATGTTCGAACTTGAAGAAAATTTTTCTCGAGTTTGTTTAGCCCGAATGCAAATACCACAATGTTTACTATGAAAGCTAGTTTTATTTGTAAAAAACGGAAGAAACTTGGAAATAGATGTGGATGGGTGCCCCAACCTTCGATGCCAAAGTTCGGTTTTATCCATGGTTCCTACGGCATACACGTGAGCATCGTCATTGCGAACACCCTTCAAGTAATATAGGCCCTCACTTTGTTCACCTGCACCAATCACCGTCTTCGAGGAACGGTCCTGAATTAAACACAATTTGTGAGAGAATTGGATAGTAAGAGATGTATCGAGCAATAAACTTGAAACTGAAATTAAATTGCAGTTTAAATTTGCAGCATATAAAACATGGCGTAGCACTAAACGAGATGATAAATATATGTCACCACTTTGTGTGGCGATAGTTAAATCGCCATTTGGTAAGCCAACTGAGACGGGATTAATATTACGAATATTTTTGAATTGAGATAAACAACCAGACATGTGGTGCGATGCACCCGTGTCAATAATCCAAGAGAAAGATAAAGGGTTACCGTTTAGACGATCAGTTGATGATTCGGATTTTCGAGCATGCCATAATTGAGACAATTCTTCGAGTTCGACTGGACTTAAATTGTTAAGATCAACTTTATCAAATGTAGGCAACGAGCGAGAGGAGGAGGAACCTTCGCCAGTATGCACGAAGGGTTGACCCGACGCCATATTAGCACGAGCAGGTGGAGGAGTATTTGACAAAGGAGCAGAAGTTTTCTTATTACGATCAAACTGAGCCCTTCCTTTGACATCCGGGACAATGGTTCGACTCATATCTGTTTCATTGATATAAATACGATCTCGGGGTCGGTCTCCCCACCAATCGGGAAAATTTCCCGTAACACGAAAGCAAGACTTATATAAATGCCCAGATCGTTGACAAGCTATGCAGAAGGGTCGGTTTGGGTCACGAGGAGGTCTGTTGTCAGGTCCCCCTCCCCCCCGCTGGTCGTGGTCCAGTGTAAGTACGGGCGACAAGAGCCATTGTGTCAGGTCTAGGTTCGGTGTTAATAGGGGCGAGAGAACGCACTCCTTCGTCTTGAAGGAGCCTATTATAAGCAAGATCAAGAGCGGGCAGTGGGTTAACTCCTAAAAGCTGAGAACGGGCATTGTCAAAACGCATATCTAACCCCATTAAAAAATCACGTACCCTTTTCTTATCGCGACGAGCATCGATAATACTTACCCAATTACAGGCACAAGGATTGCAAGAACAAGGAGGGATAGCATCAACTTCAATGATATCGTCCCAAATCTTTGTGAGACGACCGTAATATGTCATTAGAGACTCCGTTGGTCCTTGTCGACATGCCACAAGTTCAGCCTGCAATTGATAAATGCGGGCATCGTTGTTTTGACAAAAACGGTTTCGAATGTCGAGCCATACCTGCTTTGCTTCAGGGCGAAGCGAGATCGTTTTGCGAAGAGGTGCTTCAATGGAATTAAAAATCCAGGCAGTGACTAATGTATTAGCAGACCGCCATGACTGGAAATCAGCTGCTGTTGAAGCAGGTTTAGGAATCGTACCATCGACGTAGCCGAGTTTTCCTTTGGCGAGAAGAGCAAGATTAAACGTACGAGACCATTCATCATAGTTTTGGCCATTAAAAGTGACCTGAGTGATGTTAGCACCGGGGTTTTCGACATGGATGTATGAATATGATTGAGGTTTCGAGGTGTCAATGATTTGATTGGTGTCGGGGTTCGTCATTGTGTTTCGAGTTCGATAAAAAAAAACGATGGAGGCAGCGAAAGAAGAAAAATAAAACCTATTCCGATACCATATTATGAATTGAGAATGATATATTCATGAATTATTGTATTCGTAACTTGCCGTTTACATTGTACATGCTAGTTTATATATACATCGAGAATCTTCGTAAGTATGGAAAATATATGTACCAACAGCTATATTTACAAAAGAGGAAGGAGATCAAAGATTTGCTTGATTGAGGGAATCTGTCAATGGTGCTGAGCAACGGTCCTCTTAGAGATAGGTAATAGATTAGTGGTTTATTTTCCAAGCTCTGCCAATGGTTCTCCCTCCGACTGAGTCAATAGCTTAGGGGGACAACAACGAGTAGCCTTTTCCTGGACTCTGGCGTATTACAGTGTGGGATAACAAAACTATCTACTCTGGTTAAATGATTCGAAATCAAACAGAACCCACTAAGCAATTTGAACTGAGTCCATGTGTTCCAAATCTCGCTCGAACTTCATTGGACGTGAAATTGACCAGAGCCTAAATGAAACAAAGTGATCCAAAACTCGCTCCAGATCGCCCTACTTGTTACATGACTCAGAACCGAGTCACCCAACAAAACCCGATAGATATAACTCATTTACCAAGTTTAAGATATGTGAACTGGCTACCAGCCAGAGATGAGAATTCAAGTTTACAATGACTAATTGGAAACTCCATGTGAAATCATCAATCAAACCTTCAAGTAACAGTATCACAAACACGCAGCAAAAGGAATGAACATGAACTCATGAAGTATAACGGAAAACGAACATACAAACTGCATTACGCAGTTACTGATAATCGAACGAGACATTTGCAAAACTCCCTTGGACCTCTATATTGACCCTTTTTGGTGAAAAATTGATACGATACATAAATGGAATGAAGGGAGTACTACGTTATGACAATTTATCTGTCAGTACATTTTATTTTATTAGAGATGACTGTCCCCAGGAATAATCACCTAGTTCATCATACTCTCAACCATCACAATGTTTTACATAACAACCACAATTAACCATCCTTGTACTAATAAAAATAATATAAATAAATCTAAGTTGTAAAATATTCTTCAACGTTGTACCAACAAAATGTTTTGTTTCATATTTCTATTACATTCCTCTGCCTGTTCTTCAACTTGTTTACCCTAATCTTGACTGGCACATAAATTTTGTCTGCAGTCTCCTCCACAAAACGAAAATAAGCATGCCTCCAACTAGGGGTGTTAATGAGACGAGACAGCTCGCGAGCTACTCGAGATCGGCTCGGTCAAAGCTCGGTCAAAACTCGGCTCGTGCGAGTTCGGCTCGGGCTCGGGATCGGCTCGAGAGCTTAACGAGTCAAGTTGAGCAAAGCCTGACTCGACTCGAAAAGCTCGCGAGCRGCTCGAACTTATGTTATTACATAAGATATTGCTCATATTTTATTAAAATATTTTATCATGATTATATTTTTATATACATATATCAAATGTCTCACTGATTTGCCAAATATTTTTACATATAACTTTCGAGCTTTGTTATTGAAAATATCCAAAGAAAATAAAAATAAAAAAACAAACAATTTTATATAGGCTCGATTTGGGMTCGAGTTTGGCTCGAGCTCGCGTTAAAGCTCGCAAGCTTTATAACGAGCACATTTTTTTCAAGCTCGGGTAAGCTCGAGATCGGCTTGAGCTCGAGTTTTGGTTCTTGAGCACAAGCCAAGCAAGGCCAAGCTCGGGCTCAGCTCGGCTCGTTAACACCCCTACCTCCAACTCTTCTTGAACACTAAAGTTCCGATCACACCCCAAAATCCAGTAGCAACACCTGACATTACGGCTAGGTAGAGCCATAGCTTGTCAAGCTTATCTTTCGCGGCATCATCTTTTTTAGTACCGTGGTCACCATGAGTTGGACTTGGTAGCGGTGTAGGTGTAGAGCATTTATCAGGCAACGGAAACCCACATAAACCAGAATTACCAGCATAAATAGACGGGTTGTCAAGAGTTTGGAGCTGATTGCCCGTAGGAATCTGCCCATGCAGGTTGTTGTAAGACAAATTCAAGACACTTAGCCATGGTATCTCAGACAAGCTTTGTGGTATTGTACCTGAAAGATTATTATTTGACAAGTCCAAAGATTCCAGCATCTCGAGGTTACCTATCTCTCTAGGGATGACTCCTGTGAGATGATTATTTGACAAATTTAACTGCATTACTTTAGACATGCTTGTGATCCTATCAGGTATTGTTCCGACAAAATGATTGCACGCAAGGTCGATCATGGAATGAATCCCCAGTGTTCCAGCAAACCTTTCTGTTATTCCCTTGATAATTTCTTTAATCTCCAGACTGTTATCTACATTGACCGGAACAATATCACTCATGAATAGCATGGAGCCTAGACAACGAGGGATGTGTCCTGTCAAGTGATTATGTGCAAGTTCCAATATTTGAAGGTATTGAAACTGGCATATTTGCGAACTTATGAGTCCACTGAAATTATTCCCTCGCAGAATTAAGATCAGCATAGAGGTATCAGGGTATACAGTCTTCATTTGTATCTCTCCAGACAACATGTTGTCACTGAGGTCGAGCACTGTTAAGGGAATTCTACCGCTTAAAAGAGAGGAGGCATTCTCTCCTTCAAAAATTACCCCTGATAACAAATTTTCAGACAGATCTAACACCATAATGTTTTCTAGATGGCCCAACCAATTAGGTATTGTCCCATGAAGCATGTTGCTGTGAAGGTCTAGCACCTGTAAATTACAGCCGTCACAAGCCATATGACGCGGCAATGATCCTGAAACAAAAGTGGTTGTGAAAGAGGTGTTAGAAAGAAGATGATAAGCTCTCAAGCAAAAAAAAAAAAAAAAAAAAAAAAAAAAGAGAGAGAGAAGTTTGTTAGTGAACCTGTAAGTTGATTGCCGGCCAGTTGCAAAGATTGAATATCAGTCATGTTTTGAAGCCATTTGGGTAATTCTCCTGTGATGCCGGTATAAGAAAGATCCAACCTTTGAATCTGTGTTTGATTTCTTAGCCACTGGGGAAACACCGTGTTTATGCCACAAGATTGAAAACTAAAAACTCGAAGTTGATACAGAGGCTGCCTATTGACACTCGAGTTGAAATTAAGATTGATATTGTTGAAACTCATATCCAAAAAGGACATTTTAGAGAGTTTACCAATACCGGATACAGTACCTTGCATGGAGTTTGATGAAATATCTAAGTGCTCGATCTCAATTAAGTGGCCTAAAACATCTGGGATCAATCCACTCAACATATTGTTTGATAAATCTAAATATTTCAAACCTGATAATTTTGCAACAGACGCGGGAACTTGACCTTGGAACCGGTTTCTTGAAATATCAAGGTACTTCAAGTTTTCCAGCAGACCCAAATTTGATGGCAAGCTGCCATTTATTTTATTATACTGTAGATCCAAGTATTCTAAATCATAAAGAGCACATTTTGGTGAAGTTATAAACGGCTCGAGGACATCAGCTTGTGCAATTAAGTTGTCCCTCAAATCCAAGTGCTTAAAGTTGCATGGATTCCCCATAATCCCCCATATTCCTCCCTCCATTGAGCTAAACTCACCATCTCCCAAGTTAAGAAATTCGAGGCGGCTCATGTTTCTGAGCCACAGTGGAACCGCGCCATTGAATCTATTGCCATTGAGAGAGAGGGATTGAAGGGTCGAAGAATATGAAGTGGAAGAATTTGTGATAACTACATTGGATATTTGAGTGTTGTCTAGCTCGCAACCTGAAAGGCTAAGCTCCAACAAAGAAGGAAGCGTAATCAAGACTTGAACACTGTCAAGTGCTTGGGACATATCGACAGTGCTCATGTCAAGAGATTTCAGTTTCGAAAGACCAAATGCCCACTCGAGATGTCCTTGTATATAAGGCACGTAGACATCGTCTCCATGAGCATTAAGGTCAAGGTGGATCAAATTGGTGAGATTGCCAAGTTGCGGGGGAATGAGACCCGCAAATCCGGCTGAAGAGAGATTCAGATATGTAAGGTGCGTCATGGATCCGATAAATTCTGGAATACGACTTCCGGTAAAGTTGTTCCAGCTTAAGTCCAAATGATTTAAGAACTTAAATTTTAGCAAAGCAGAACTGACTCCAGAAGACACCAACGAACTTTCAGACTTGTAACGGCTCAAATAACCGTAGGCATCGTATGCTGGTTGAGTTCTGAGATTTAGCTTGATAACATTGCCAGTGACATTGTCACAGGTCACTCCAAGCCAGTGACAACAATCATCACCGATCCATGAAGAAAGAAGACTCTTAGGATTTTGGACGAAGCTTTGTTTGAACTCTAACAAAGCTTCTAGCTCATGCTTTTTGCACATTGTCAAACTTAAGGATGAGTGAATAATCAGCAAAAGCATAAATGCAACTATTAAGCATGATTTCCTCATCGTCACACACCAAGGTTCTCGTTTCAAACTTATTTTTTAAAATTTATCGTCGTTTATTGTTTGAGAGAGTATTCAAACTTAAAAACATTTCAAACATCCATTCAAATTTATTATAGGTACATCCATATCCATATTATTAGGCGAAGTCAAGGTCTCTTGTCTTCCTAAACCCCTTTTTAAGTCACACTGTCACATTCAAATATTCAATGTATGTTTTGGTCTTCTTTAAACTATGGAAGTAGACACTTTCTCACAATGGTTTATTACTTACTGAGAACGCCTTCTATCATTAATTGGTTTATACTGGTTTCCCCGCCTGAAACAAATTGCACCTTCTTTTCCGAATAAAGAGCTTTAATAATTTTATAACATTAAATCCATGTAATTCCTATATTATTGTCTCTAGAAAGTTGAGACTATTCAACCTACGCCTAAGTCAAGGTCTTTTGTCTCTATAAAGCATTCCACACATCCATATCACATATCAAAGTTATTACATTGACACCCTAATACCCCATATAGGGCAAAGTCAAGGTCATTAATTTCTTAAACTACCTAAGTTGGATTGCCACAATCCTGATAGGCCGATACCACATTGAAAAGTTAGAAAAGTCTCGTCTTTTTTATAAGAAAATTCCGCCCGTATTAGTATGGGTATTTTGAAAAGGAGTCCAAGTATAAATACGTCGAGATCTGCAAGTATGATGTTGGTTATAGACCTCTTCAACTTGAATTATGTTTTAACTTGAACTTGAACTGCACATTACTCTTGTTTGAAATCTCCTAGGCTCCAACTCATATTCGGCACCAAGTTCCGATCACATCCCAAAAATCCTCATATATTTGACCGGGTTTATAATATTTATTATCATAATAATATACTCATTGCGTCCCAATCATTTGTTTACCATTCATTTTATAGTTTATACTCCGTATGTAGCAGAAGTGAATACTGAATTCTTTATCATAGTATACCATCCACATCCATGGAGAAATTTTTAATCATACAGGCATACAGCTTAATAGAGAGAATATACAAATTACACAACGCCAACCGAAAAGAGAACATATAGAAATTACACTAGGCCGACGGAAAAGAGAACATTTATGTTGCTACTGAAGGAACACATTATTTTGTGTTGGTTCTCTTGAATATGTTCATCCTCACTTTGAAAGTCACCTAAATCCTATCAGCAGTTTTCTCAACAAATCGGAAATAAGCATGCCTCAAACTCCTTTAAATACTAAAGTTAAGATCACTCCACAAAACCCAGTAGCAACACTAGACAATACGACTAGGTCGAGCCACAACTTGTCCAGCACATCTTTCGCGTCATCATATTTCTTGGCACCATGGGTGTCATCAGTTATTTGACTAGGCGGCGGCTTAGGCTTAGAGCATTTAACAGGCAAGGGAGACCCACATAAGTCAGAATTACCGACATAAATAGACGGGTTGTCAAGAGTTTGGATCTGACTTCCAATAGGAATCAGCCCATGCAAATGGTTGTTGGAAAGATTCAAGACGCTTAGCCATCGTATAGCTGACAAGCTTTGTGGAATTGTCCCCGAAAGACTATTATTTGACAAGTCCAAAGATTCCATTAACTGGATGTTGCCTATATCATCAGGAATGCCTCCTGTAAGATGATTATGAGACAGGTTTAATTGCATCAATAACGATATGTTTGTGAGCTCTACCGGTATTGTGCCAACTAAACGGTTGCACGAGAGGTCGATCATCAAGTGAATGCTCACTGTTCCATCGGCATTCTCTGTTGTACTCTTGATGGTTTCTTGAATCTCTATACCACTGAAGGTATCTTCGCCAATTTCAAATTTTAGGGACCCTAAACAGCGAGGAATATGCCCTGTCAATCTACAGCCCGTCTTGCTTGTGACGGTCACAAGCTTGTGACGTCTCACAAGCCTCTCCCCACTTGCCTCTCCCACTTGCATGTTTGTCTCACGTCACAAAACTTGTGACGTGGTCAATCTATTATGTGCAAGCTCTAATATTACAAGATATGGAAGATCACACAAATGTGAACTGATGGGTCCAATGAAATCATTCCCTCGCAGACTCAAGACTACCAAAGAAGTACTAATGGATATATTCAGAACGTGTATCTCTCCGGACAACATATTGTCACTAAGGTCTAGCAACATCAAAGCGTTACCATTTAAAAGTGAGGAAGCGTTCGCTCCTTCAAAAATTCCTCCGGATAGCAAATTTTCAGACAAATCTACTGCAAATATTGTATTCAGATGTTTCAGCCAATAAGGTATTGTCCCTGAAAGCATGTTGCTGTGAAGGTCTAGCAGCCATAAATTACAGCCATCACAAGTAATATGGCGCCGCAAAGATCCTATTAGAAAAGTGATTGTAAGAAAGTTGATGGAAATAAGATGAAGAATCAAAAGTTAAGAGATAAGTTTGGCTTTTCACCTGTAAGTTTATTGCCGCCAAGTTGCACAACGTAAGGAGTAGTCATGTTCCAGAGCCATTGAGGCAATTCTCCTGAGATACCACTAATACCAGTATAAGACAGATCCAATTCTCCAATATTAGTTTGGTTCCTTATCCATTGAGGAAACGACATGTTCATTTCACAAGAATTAGCACCAAGAACTTGAAGTTGAAAGGGAGGTCGCCAATTGGTGCTCAACTCGAGTTTGATATTGTTTCAACTCATTTCTAAAGTGGACAACTTAGAGAGGTTACCAATATGGGAGATGGTATCCTGGATGGAGTTTGATGAAATATCTAGATACTCTAACTCTGTTAAGTGCCCTAAAATATTTGGCATCAATCCATTTAACTCATTGTCACACAAATCTGAGAACTTTAAAGCAGACAGCTTTGCAAGAGATGCGGGAACTCGACCATGAAACCCATTGTGTGATAGATCAAGATGGTTCAAGTTTGAAAGTCGTCCCAGCTAAGATGGCAAACTACTATTTAATTTATTTTGGTTTAGTTCTAGGAATTTAAGGTGTGTCATATTGCCAACCCAAATCGGAATATAGCCACTGAAGCTATTAAAAGGGAGAGATAACGACTCGAGGGAAGGCATATCTTTTAGAAAAGATGGGAAAGGGCCTTCAAAGTTGTTGTGACCTAGATCAAGGTGTTGAAGGGTGGAAGAGTTTGTGATGAAAAGCTCTGTTAAATGATTGCCGTGTAGCAAACAACCCGATAGGCTAAGCGCCAACAGCGAAGGAAGTCTAAAAAGCACTTGAAGAGTGTCATATGTTTGGATCATGTTGATACCACTCATGTCAAGAGACTGTAATTTTGAAAGACCAGATGCCCATTCAAGATGTTCTTGTGTATTAAGTGTATAGTATCCAGCATTACTAAGATCAAGGTGTATCAGATTGGTAAGATTGCCAATTTGTGGAGGAATGGATCCAGAGAATCCAGCATTAGAGAGGTATAGGTATCTCAACTGGGTCATGGATCCAATGAATTTCGGTATTTGACTCCCATTGAAGTCACTGAAGCTTAAGTTCAAGTAACTTAAGAGCTTGAGTCCCAACAAAGCTGAACCGAGTTCAAAAGATACCAAGGGGGAAATTTGGAGATTTAGCTTAATAACATTACCAGTGACATTGTCACAACCAACTCCAGGCCAGTGACAACAATCCTCACCAACCCATGAAGAAAGGACATCCTGGGGATTTCGGGTGAAGCTGTTTTTGAACTTTCTGAGAGCTTCTAGTTCATGGTTTTTGCACTTTGACAAGCTTAAGGATGAGTGGATCATCACCAGAAGCACAAATGCAATTAGCATGCATGATTTTCCCATGATTATATACAAAAACTAAGGAATCACTTCCGATTTTTTTTTTAAGAATGTTTAGTGAAGTTTATGGCAAAGCTATCTTTATCCGGATTGGGCAGGGGAGGGAGAGGTTATAATTTAGAGGATCATGGTTTCAATTTGTAAGGACTCGGGTTTTCGGGAGACTATTCAACCAAAGCAAAGTCTTTCCTTATCCCTTTCGAGTATTCTTACATCACAAAATTCCAAATAGAACATGAAAAGTATTCCAGACATCGATATCAAACTCTATTAACATCCATCTCAGACAAAGTCAAGGTGTTTTGTCTTCCTAAAACCCCTTCTTACGTTGCAGTGTAGCATCCATGAATAATTTTGTAATTTTTTGTAGCATCCTTGACAGTTGTAAAAACAAATATGCAGCTAGCTCCAAAGCAACTTTAGGATGATTCGAAGATATTTATTCTAATAAATCAAAATTTACAAACCTTACATCGTATTTTAAGTGTTTTACATATATTTTGGCGAAAATAACAATCAGAGTTTACATTAGTTGACCAACAAATTCAAATGAAAACCGTAAATTTTGGATGAAGGCGATATCAAAATCCAATGAAGGGGAATAGAACTAAAAATGAACTGGAGGGGTAATTAGAAGCACTGACCTTCTCGCGCATAAGCAGCGAAATTAACTTCCGTGCAATTTCAGTTTCCACAAATTGAACCAAATATTTTCCAAGCTCTGCTCATTTGCTCAATTTGGTTCAAAGAGGAGAAGTTTCTGCAGAACTGTACATCCAAATAAAGAAGAAAGCCGAAAATTATGGGAACAAATAATATAAGTAGGGACAACAAAGTATATAATAATGTTATAAGCAATTAATCTACAAGCATTACACAAAGGATTTATGTAAAAAGAAAGATGGGAGAGGTGATTAGCAATCAGCAAAACGTCAAATGGCGAATGTTCTGTGGTGCCAGTGAAGGTGGACAGTGGAAGGTGGTGGTGCCGTGGGTGGAAATAAGAAGTAGAGGGTTGTGGGCCTATCAAAACCAACCTGGTTTAAATGACCTCAGGCGGGCAATAAACTCCTAGGCAACTCGAATAAGACCAACAATTCGAATTGATCTACCCGATCCAAACCTCAGTCAAACTTTGTAGCATCAGAAATTGATCTGTCTCTGATACCACTCTATTGAAAATAACCCAAGATAATTAACCGGCTGCTTTTTATTAGTGGCTGTTTAAGTACGGAAATGAAGAAATTAATAACAGAAGATACTCATAGTTTATTATAGGCAGTAAGCACAAGTGCACAACTATAAATAGCTTAGCTTGGTATAGGAGAAAGATGTACTCAAATTATACTGTACAGAGGTAAATGTTAACATTTGTGTTAATACAGTAAGGGACACATTATTTTGTATTACTTGAATAATAATAACTCATCACTAGCCATAATTCTCTGTTTCGGTGCTCCTGGACCTCTTCAACCTCACTTTGTTGTAAATTCTTTCAGCAGTTTCCTCAACAAACTGGAAATAAGCATGCCTCCAGCTGTCCTTCAATACTAAACTTCCAACAACACCCCAAAACCCAGTAGCAACACCAGACATTATGACCAGATAGAGCCACAACTTGTGGTTCTTATCTCCTGCATCTTCATCTTCTTCAGCACCACGGTAGTCATCAGTTGGAGTTGGTAGCGGGTTAGGCTTAGAGCATTTCTTAGGCAAGGGGAACCCGCATAATCCGGAATTCCCCGCATAAATAGATGGGTTGTCAAGAGTTTGGAGTTGACTACCGGTTGGAATTGGCCCATGCAGGCTGTTGTTGGACAGATTCAAGACGCTTAGCCATTGTATGGCTGACAAGCTTTGTGGTATTGTCCCTGAGAGATTATTATTTGACAAGTCCAAAGATTCCAGTAACTTGAGCTTGCCTATATCATGAGGGATGCCTCCAGTCAGATGATTATTTGACAAGTTTAATTGCATTAGTTTAGATATGTTTGTGAGCTCCTCCGGTATTGTTCCAACTAAAAGATTGCACGAAAGATCAATAATTGATTGAGCGCTCATTGTTGCACCGATATTTTCTGTTGTCCCCTTGATGATTTCTTGATACTCCGTATCGGCGCTGCTATCGTACCTAACGTCACTTTCGAATATTTGGGAACCTAAACAGCTAGGAATGTTCCCGCTCAAGCGATTATAAGCGAGTTCTAATATTGCAAGATAAGTAAAATGACACAATTGTGAACTGATGGGTCCGCTGAAATCATTCCCTCGCAGACTTAAGATTACCAAAGAGGCACTAGAGGATACATTTTTAACTTGTATCTCCCCAGAAAACATATTGCCACTCAGGTCTAGCAATTCCAAGGAGTTACTACCGCTTAAAAGTGAGGAAGCATTCTCTCCTTCGAAGATTCTTTCTGATAGCAAATTTTGGGACAAATCAACTGCAGCGATTGTTTTCTGATGTTTCAGCCAATAAGGAATTGTCCCTGAAAGCATGTTGTTGTGAAGGTCTAGCCACTCCAAATTACATCCATCACAAGTAATATGAAGTGGCAAGGATCCTATAAGGAAAGTGGTTGTGAGAAAGCTGTTGGAAATTAAATAAGATGGGAAATTCACAAGTTAAGAGAAAGGTTTGACTACTAACCTGTAAGTTTATTGCCGGCAACTTGCAAGTCATTCAGATTAGTGAAATTCCAAACCCACTGGGGCAATTCTCCTGTGATACCAGTATAAGAAAGATCCAAGCGTTCGATTTGGGTTTGATTCCTTAACCACTGAGGAAACGCCATGTTTATTTCACATGAACTAGCACCAAGAAATTGAAGTTGAAAGGGAGGTTGCCAAGCGGTACTCAAGTTGAGTTTGATGTTGTTAAAGTTCATATTCAAAATGGACAATTTAGAGAGGTTACCAATGTGGAAAATAGAACCATGGATGGAGTTAGATGAAATATCTAGATACTCTAACTCAGTTAATGGCCCTAAAACATCTGGGATCAATCCACTGAACCCATTGCTTGACAAATCTAAGTGTTTCAAAGCAGTTAATTTTGCAAGAGATGTGGGAAGTTGACCTCGAAACGCATTGTATGATAGATCAAGGTAGTTCAAGTTTGCGAGTTGCCCCAACTGAGATGGCAAACTACCAGAAAATTTATTTTGGTAGAAGTCTAGGTATTCAAGGCGCCTCATATTGCAAAGCCAAAGAGGCACGGAGCCATTGAAGTTATTGGTCCAGAGAGATAGTGACTGAAGGGAAGGCATATTTTTAAGAAAAGACGGGAAAGGGCCTTCAAAGTTGTTGTGACTAAGATCAAGGTATTGGAGGGTGGAAGTATTTGTGATAAGAAGCTCTGATAAATGAGTGTTGTGTAGCGAACACCCCCATAAGCTAACCGACAACAATGAAGGAAGTCTAAAAAGCACTTGAAGGCTGTTATATGCTTGGGACATGTTGATACCGTCCATGACCAGAAACTGCAATTTCGAAAGACCAGATGCCCACTCAAGACGTTCTTGTGTATAAAGCATATACTGTCCAACATCATTAAGATCAAGGCGTATCAAATTGGTGAGATTGCCTAGTTGAGGGGGAACGGGACCAGAGAATCCAGCATAAGAGAGGGTTAGGTATCTCAAGTGGGTCATGGACCCAATAAATTCTGGAATCCGACTCCCGGTAAAGTTGTTCCAGCTCAAGTCCAAGTGAGTTAAGAACTTGAGTTCCAACAAAGATGAACTGAGTTCAGAAGATACCAAGGTAGTTGGGAAGTCACTGAGGGTTAGTGAATTTGTGAGATTTAGCTTAATAACATTACCAGTGACACTGTCACAGCTAACTCCATGCCAGTGACAACAATCGTCACCAGTCCATGAAGAAAGGACTCTCTGAGAATCTCGGGTGAAGCTGTGTTTGAACGTTAACAGAGCTTCTTGTTCGTGCTTTTTGCACCTCGTCAAGCCGAAGGATGAGTGTATCATCAACAAAAGCATAAATGCAACTAGCATGCACAATTTCTCCATCATCATACCCATATACCAAATTTTTTTAGCGGAGTTTATTGGGGCAATCTTTTCTGTGATAACTCAGAGAAGGAAAGGTTCATAATATATAGAGGCTTAAGGTTTCGCTTAGTAAGGACTTGGCCTTAGAGAGGCAATTCAACCAAAGTCGAGACTTTTCTCATTGCTTTCAAATATTTTTACGTCGCAAAGCCTCACGTCACAAAGTTCTAATAGAAGTTGAATTGTATTCCAAACATCAATATCAAATTCGGCAAAGTCATGGTTTGTCTTTCTAAACCCTTTTTTAAGTTGCAACATACAATGTATATGTGACATCCCTACCAAATTTTGTACTTTTGTTGGATGCCAGTAACAAAAAGTATGCACGTAGCTTTTGAATAATACGAGACCATTTATTTTTATTCAATCAAACATTATATGTTTTATTATGTATTTTTTTCATTTTTTTGGGGAAACTAACAGCCAAAGTTAACAAGTTGGTTAATAACAAAGTCAAATGAAGACAGTAAATTTGGAACGCAAGTCACATTAAAATTCAGTACAAGTAGGGTAGATAAGGGACGAAGCACTGACCTTGCCACGCATAAGCAGCTAATTAACTCACATGCCATTGCAGTCCCCTCAGTTCCTCACTAATTTGCTCAGCTTGAATGGTAAGATTTCTGAAATTGGGTTCACAACAAATCAGACAAGAAGAAATTTCTGCAGAGATGTACATCCAATTATACAAGAAAGCCGGAATTAGGAATACAATTATACAATGTATAATAAAGCCATAATCAATCAGATTAAGGGTGGGTAAATTATAACCAAAAACATACATGCAACCAATAAGCTTGATTTCATCGTCTTCACACACCAAAATGTCAATTTCAAACTTCACATTCAAATTTGAATTAATACGCAGGTATTAGGAGACTATTCAACAAATAAACAGAAGCAATTTCCGCATCCATATCAATTTTATTACACCAACATCCCAGATGAGGCAAAGTCGAAGGCCTCTTGTCGTACTAAACACCTTCGTATGTCGCAATGCAAGAAAATTTGTGCGGTCTCTTCCCATGTATGGAATGAGACATTATAAGAAACCAGATTACGAATTAGTGAAAACTCCTATTACTCGTTTGCTTCTAACCCGAGTTAAATACACTTTTTTTCAGCAGAATAAAAAACAGATTGTCTTTTTTTCTTAAGAGTGAGTTTTAAGATTATTGATTCAGTGATATTAATTCCATTCTAATCGTCTCTCAAAAGTCGACTATCCCATCTAAGTCACGGTATTTTGTCATTACCACACCAACCCTTACCTCGCAAGCTTCTATATTAGATATAAAAGCATTTCAGACATCCATATCAAAATTATTACATTAACAACCGTACGAGGCTTGAGGCAAAGTCAAGATCATTCATTTCCTTAACTACTTCTTACTGTACATCCCTCCCGTTTCGTCCCGTTTAAATGATTTATATCCGCTGATTCCAAAGGATTAAAGCTTTGATGTCGTTGATATATAACATATTTTGTTTGAATCTCCACTTTACATATCTCGCGACTTTATCATATGATGCATATCCTGCTAGTGATGCTCTGAATGCTATCCACAATATCAAGTAAACCTAACTTTGACATTCCACATCAAACTTGGTGCATTATTTTAACGAAAATGACTGAATCAGACTAAATAATCCGATAATCAGTTACTACATAAGGCCAATAGTTGTATTTCTGAACTAGATTCATCATCAATGAACATACTCTAGCATTAACATTTTTTCAAAATGGTAGGGGTAAGAATCGCATAGCAATTGTCAATTCTTCAAACACACAAATTCAACGACCTTGGAACAGGGGCGAAACTAAGAGCTAGCAGTGACAATTGCCGCCCGTGCAACTAAAAGTTCGATCTTTTAGTTGTACAAATTACAAAATAAGACGGTCTTACAATGTAAATGAGGTTTATTGAGGCAATCTTTTTCTGTGTTAAGCCGGGGAAGGAAAGGTTCATAATATAGAGGATTATGGTTTAGCTTAGTAAGGACTTGGGTTTAGGGAGACTATTCAACCCAAGTCAAGACTTTTCTCATTGCTTTCAACTATTTTTATGTTGTAGAGCTCTAAATAGAACTTGAAAAGTATTCCAAACATCAATATCAAACTCTGTAACATCCATGTTAGGGAAAGTCAAGGTGTTAACAAATTGGCTATAAACAAAGTCAAGGTGTTAACAAATTAGCTTAGTACCCGTGTCCGAGACTCGACACTCGGACATGGGTATGACACTTGAACACCTCAATTTAGACCAAAATATGCATATTTTTCAAAAAAATAAATAGCCGAGTCCGACACTTGGAGACGCACCCGTGTCGGATACTTCTAAACGAGTCTGAGTAACAAAGTTTTTCACATCTTTGGGTAAACTAACCAACAAAGTTAACAAATTTGCTATAAACGAAGTCAAATGAAGACAGTAATTTTTGAACATAAGGGACAAAGCACTGACCTTGTGGCGCATAAGCAGCTAATTAACTCACATGCCATTCCAGTCCTCATTTCCTCACTAATTTGCTCAGCTTGAATGGTAAGGTTTCCGAAATTGGACTCATAACAAATCAGACAAGAAGAAATTCCAGCAAAGTTGTACATCCAAATGAACAAGAAAGCCGGAATTAGGAATACAATTATACGGTTATAATAAAGTAATAATCAATCAGATTAAGGGTGGGTGGATTATAACCAAAAACATAAATGCAACCAGTAAGCTTGATTTCCTCTTTTTCACACACCAAAGATGTCAATTTCAAACTTGACTTTCAAATTTGAATTAATAAAGAATCAGGTATTAGGAGACTATTCAACAAATAAACAGAAGCAATTTCCGCATCCATATCAATTTTATTACACCAACATCCCAGATGAGGCAAAGTCAAGGTTTCTTGTCTTTCTAAACTCTTTCTTAAGTCACAATGAAAGAAAATTCTTACGGTCTCTTCCCATGTATGGAATGAGACATTATAAGAAACCAGTTTACGAATTAGTAAAAACTCCTGAGTCCTATTACTCGCTGGTTTTAAGATGGAACTTTGTTTAAGTTATAATTAGTGTGTTGCTTCAAATCAGGGTTAAATACCACTTTTTTCCATGGAAAAAAATGATTGCCTTTTTTTCCCCTAACAGTGAGTTTTAAGATTTTTGATTCAGTGATACTAATTCCATTCTAATCATCCCTCAAAAGTTGAGACTATCCAATCTAAGTCGCGGTCTTTTGTCAATTCCACACCAACCCTTACCTCCAAAGTCTCTAGATTAGACATACAAACATTTCAGATATCCATATCAAATTTATTACATTAACAACCATATAAGGCATTGTCAAGGTCATTAATTTCCTTAACTACTTCTTACTTCATACATCCGGCCCCGTTTGGTCCCGTTTTAAATGATTTATATCCTCCGATTCCAATGGATTAAAGCTTTGATGTCGTTGATAAATAACATACTCCTAATCTCCATCTTACACATGTTGCGACTTTATCATATGACGACATGACGTATATCCTGCTAGTGATGCTGTCAATGATATCCACGGTACCAAGTAAACCTAACTTTACTTTCCATTACTCCCTCCGTCCCAGTCATTTGTTTACCTTTGATTTTGGCACAAAGTATCAAGTAAACCTAATTTTACTTTCCATTACTCCCTCCGTCCCGTTCATTTGTTTACCTTTGATTTTGGCACAAAGACCAAGGAAAGAGGAATGACCAATTATTAGATGACAAGTGGACAAAATTGAGTGTGGAAAGTATCAAAATGCCCATGAAAGACATTTCTAAAGTAGAAAGGTAAACAATTAACTGAAATAATCTCATAATTTAGAGTAACCAAACATCTTCCATATTTCAAATCATGGGATTTTTCAACACACCCATTTTTATGAAGGCAACCAAACGAGACCTTTAAATATCACCTTCACTTTTTACCTTTTATACTAAAATAAAAAATATTTGATAGGTAATTTGGTTATACGTATTCATTATAGTTTACTTATCATCCAATAACCACTATCACAAATGGTCCTTTCTCATTCTCATATAAAACAATAAAATGTTGTTTCAAAAGCAATTTGTACATTTAATGGTCAAATGTGCCATAATAGCAATCCGTAGACTATACTCCCAGGAGTATAGACCTACATGCTCCTTATCCCATTTTTTTATAAACAAAAAAATGGAAATCTTTATACTATAAAAGCTAAATCATTTCTTGATTTTTTATTGGTCCATAATTTTCAAGGTAAAAAAAACACTTTTATTTAAGTAGTTCCCCCCATGTTCTCTCTACATATTTAATTAGGGCAATTCTCATTTGTGATGGAAGGTATCCGTCACTTTGAGAAGACGGGTACCAAATTGTGAGACAAAAGACCCATGAGAGGAGAGAGCAAAGCAAGTGGAGGGGTGCCCCCACCTTTTGCTTTATTCGTTTTGTGAGTGGCATTACCCGTCACAAATACCGACTCATCACAAGGGAGACGCTTTGATTTAATTACTCTTCTCTAACTTTTATAAACTCATTAACTAATTAATATCTCTCATGTTTTCATTAAATAAATATTTTGTACACTACTAATATAATAATCATCATTGTCAACTTGATGTGATATAAAATTAACAAGATGAGAAAACAAATAGTTGAATGATATATTGAGCTAAAAACAGAAACATTAACATAATAAATTTTACGTGATTTGCTTACCATAGAACAAAAATCACATGAGAAAAAAAAGAAGAAATTTGCTTATAATAATCAATTTATTTATTTTAATAAAATACCAGAGAAAAATTAAAACGAAAAAAATTATTTAAAAAAATTGAAAGGGTTGAAAATTTTGTTGAAAGCCGAATTCTCCAATTATGCTCGAACTTCTCAATTTAAAATTTAAAAGGACAAAATTACGAAAATATATAAATGAACACACAACAGAAGCCAGCCAAAAACAGTCTTATTCCAACAATATTGATAATAAACCATAAAAAAAATTAATAATATTTTGATTTCAGAGGAAAAAAAACTTTTCTAATTAAAAAAAATTACAAATAAAATGGGGACATTAATTAAAATATTAAAAATTTTAAAATTATATATCTGAACATTTTCTACAAACGTTAATAAGAGGAGCATATGTAAAGACAAAAACATTTAATGAGTGAAATGATCTTGTACAATTTATAAAAATAGGGTGACTTATCTATAACTTTTAACGACGTTGAAATAGCAAAAGAGATGAGAACAAGTTTTAAGATGATTATAATGAACAAATATACTTTCTGGAGTGAGGAGGGTAGGGAAATGGGATGAGAGAGAGTGACAAAGAGCAGGAATGACAATCACGACATATATGAGATTGTGATTTGTGAGTGTGAGGGAGGGTGAGAATTAGGGTTATCTAGGGTGAGCTGGGGATTTATAAATAKGAGTATATGGTAGGATAGGGTAATATGACGTGTCAGTATTGGCTTAATTGTAAATTGAGCTAATTAGGTTTTATATTGGTTCACAATTTTCTTATTTAAGACTGATATATTCGCCATAGATTTAAGGCGGTTCAAATACAATATGAAAGACAAAAATATAACGGGGCTTGCCCCTCTTTCTATGTAAATACTATCAAACTATCTGATCTTTGCATATAAGGTGTTGTTTGATCCRTTTTAATCTGAAGAAGGATATATCCCTCTTAAGAGAGACCCACTAAGTTAGATTTTATGTCCATTTGTGTGGGCTTTACAGCTGTGCCGGTTTGTTTTATCATGGTCGAGATAACATTGTGTTATTTTTAGCCACGTCYATGTTAAGTGCAAATATTTCTCTCTACTTTTTTATACTGGTCTAACTGTAATATTAAAAATCATGTTATATTCATTAAATAATTACACTTTTAAATGAGTTTTTTAATTAATTTATCAAATTACCTACATTAAACAAAATTCTGTATACCGGGATTTTGAAGGTAAACCCGTGCATTTTTTTACACGGGAGTAAAACTAGTAACAAATATATCCCGTAAAATACGAAAACCACCCACCCCACTCCCTCTTTTTACTTTTCAGTCAACATACAATCCGTAGACTATACTCCGACCTACATGCTCCTTATCCCATTTTTTTATAAAAAGAAAAAAGAAAAGAAAATAACAAATATATCCCGTAAAATACGAAAACCATCCACCCGACTCCCTCATTTTAGTTTTCAGCCAACAGAAGTACTTACCACAAAACCCAAACCCCCTTTCTTCTTTTTTTTTTTGGGAAAATGTAAGCTTATATTATCATTAAAACCAACTCATACAATTTATGCTAAGGGTCAACACCCTTAACAACTTACAAAAGAGCAAAATAAATCAAAAACTCAGCTGATTAATCCAATCATTCACTCTTCTATTCTTAGATCCTCGACAATTGCTTATCATTCTTAATCTAATCTCCTTTCGACATTGCTCAAAACACTGCTGCGGTCTAGGTACCATGCCATTCAATCTGCACTGATTTCGACAATGCCAAATCTTATACATAACACTGTCAAGCATCATCCCAAGATTTGTTTCACCATCAAAGACCTGGATCTATATCTTACCCACCACATTATAATATTATGATCAGGTACCTTTACAGAGAGACAGTCTTGCAGTAGACTCAGGCATCTGCTACTGAAAGGGCATTGAAAAAAAAGATGATCAATGTTCTCAGAGGCATCCCCACACAACCAGCAACTATTATCCTGCACTATACCCATTCTCATCAACCCGTCCATTGTTAACAGTCTCCTATGAGCAATGAGCCAAATATGAAAACTATGTCGAGGAATGATCAGTCTATTGTTGCTTCATGGATGTCATTCCTTATCAGGCCAAATAGTCTGTAACCAAAAATAACCTGTCTTTATATGATATTCAGTAACACCATTACCAAACATGAAGGGTTTCACAGTCTCCTTAACCCAGCAAATACGTTTCCAAGTCCAGCTAGCACCTATACCTGGTACATAATCCTCCCAAGCTTGATCCTTTATATAGATAGAATGAATCCAGCGAACCCATAAGTGATCAGTTTTTTCCTCTATCCACCATACATATTTTGCAATTGCTGCAACATTCCACCAATATAGGTTCCTGAGTCCAAGACCTCCTTTCTTACGAGGTTGACATATTTGCTCCCAAGACACCAGATGAGGACTATCCTTTATGTCACTACCATGCCACAGAAAGCCCCGGCAAATGGCTTCAATCTTTAGCAACACTGTCTTTGGTAGGATAAAGATCATAGCCCAGTAATTATGCAGAGTACCCAGAACAGATTTAATAAGAGTCAATCTCCCAGCATATGATAGTTTCCTTGCCCCCAGACTTCTAATCCTGTCACTAATCTTTTCAACCAAGCACTGACAATCATCTATCCCCAATCTCTTTGGAGAAATGTTAACCCCCAGATATTTAAAAAGAACTGTTCCTCTCTGCATACCTGAAAGTTTTTCAATGTATCCCATTGTACCAGCATTAATCCCATTCATATACACATTAGACTTCCCTTGATTCATACATAACCCAGAAGCTACTGAAAAAGTTTTGAAAGCCCTGAGCAGTAATGTAACAGACTCTCTATCAACTCTGCAGAACATAATTAAGTCATGAGCAAAGCATAAGTGACTTAACTTCACTCTGTGACATAAAGGGTGAAAGCTAAAATCCTTCTGCTCCTGCACCCAATGGATAATCCTGCTCAAATACTCCAAGCAAATGGTGAAGAGGAGAGGGGACATGGGGTCACCCTGCCCGAGACCCCTTTTTCCTTTAAAATAACCAAAAACAACACCATTAAGAGCTATTGAATAATTTGGGGTAGATACACATTGCATAATAAGATCCCTAAAACCATCAGG